>JASDQU011504806.1:12616-35783 GCA_032191745.1 Picea mariana
AAACGTGGAGGTCAAAGTAAGTTTCCTCCAAAGGGATTTCGAAACACCCCACCCTTTTCTTGATGAAACTATCCACTCCCATTTAATTTCAACTTGGTTGGTTCACACCCCCAATCTCTCAAACAACTAAATCTAAAAATTTTCTAAAAACTCACTAATTTTTCCTCCACAAGAGGTGCCAAAAGAATTTTTTTAGTCTAGGTAGGATTTTGGGGATAGGCATCCAAATAACTCCCCGTTATCTGGTTCTCACATTGTCAAAACCATAGAAGTTGTCAAATAGGGAATTGAAAATACTCCAAGTCAAGTGTTCCTAACACCATAAGGCAAGGAGATACCTGTGAAGGGTTGAATGCCAAGGTTTGTTTGTTCTGTGCGTCCCCCCTTGAGGCACCCACCTCTTGGACGGGATCCATCCCGTGACCAATTTCTTAGGACGAAAATATAAATGCCGCACTTTGACCGAGGTACCTAGTGACCAAATTTTCGGACATCTACCTAGGTGGCAATTATGGGCTGTAATTGCACCTTGATCGGATTTTGTGTGGCTATTGGGAAATATCGCCAGCTCTTTCGGGATATGCCCCCTTTACCCCTCATTATAACTGATTATTTCATCCTTCACTAGTTTCTCTTCTGGTGACTTCAGACCCCACTGTTGAGTACTATTGGAAGGTCCAGTGCTATTTGAGAGGAAGGATGTTATGTCTTTTAGGACATGAGCATTTGTTTTCTTTGATTCCCAACATGGAAAAAACCCACTTATCCACATATATGCTTCTTTTTCAAACCACTTTATGTATGATGCACTTCTGATTACATTTTTATTTGGATATATATATTGTATAAAGTTCAAAATTTACAACAAAGGTTCTTGTTTACTTTCTCTCATCACATTTCGCACACATTCACTCAGCTAGTTAGACATCATAGGGGACCCACAGAACCCCCGTCGTTCCAGATGCTTACTAAATCTCCCTCCTATTTTAGGGGCAGTTCCTAGTCTTTCCACCTCATCAGCACCACCTTCACACACTCCTGTGAGTGTTGTTGTCTTAGGATCAGCTTTGCTTGGTTCCACATTACTTGGGTCCACTTCCCAAATCCCTCTGTCCACTCACTCTCCTTTACACAAAAGCAGAGGACCCACTTCCTCTCAAGGGGGAAGTACCAACCCACCTAGTCCCCCTCAAGGGTCAGGTTCACAACACACTTACACCATGGATGGAGCTAATCCTCCCCCCCCCCATTGCAGATGCCATATTTGACCTCTCATAACATAATAGATCTAAGCAAACTCATCAATGATCCTATATTGCATGACCCCACATGGCCTACAATGCCCACCAAACTTCCTTCAGACATCCCTAAGTTTGAAGGAAAGGTAGGAGATGACCCTACCAACCATGTTATGAATTTCCACCTATGGTGCTCTTCCAATAGCATTATGGATGATTCCATCAGACTACGATTATTTCAATGCACACTTACTGGCCCATCAGCCAAATGGTATGTAGATGAAAAATCAGGGTCCCATGCAACTTTCGAGTCCTTGGCCAAATCATTTTTTACCTTCTTTCAATTACCAATCCGCCATGACAATGGTCTTGAACTACTCTCTAATTTCAAACAAACCTCAGCCACACATATCACTGATCACATTCACGAGTGGCATAGATGACGTAGTTTATGCAAAGATGAAACCACCAAACAATAGTGTCTTGACTGGTTTCTCGGATCACTTGTCTCTCTCCTCAGTAAAGATGTAGCTTCCACCTTCCCTCGGTCTGAAGAAGAAGCCATCAGTAAGGATGAACAATACAACCTCATCTATTCACAATCATGATACTTATACACAGTACTTCCTGACCTCCCCAAACCTGTTCCATTTGGTCAAGACAAACCTGGGATGTCTCACTCAGCAAACGGATTGATTGGTAATACCACACACCGCAGTCCTCAACCCCCACCACCACCAATGTATAGCACCCCTCAATATCCGTCGGTGTATGGGGGAACCCCTTATTACCCCCCACCCCCTTATCAACAGCCATACCCTGTTGTTATTCCTCCGCCCATCAGTGGGCTACCATCGGCACCCGCATTACACCCACCTATCCAGACAAGTCCTGGTACCCCCTCTACCTCAGCTTATACTATGACTACTAGCGAAAGCACCATGCCTTCCTATATACCTTTCAGATCACAACCCCCACAGAATCCGTACTTTCCCTTTCCTGGTCCTCCACATCCCATGGCCCTCACACACCCTCATGTTGGGGTGAATTTTGTTCAACCCTCTCCCATTCAGCAATATCAAAAATTTGAATAGCTGAATACAGCAAATCTGACCCATTTGTCGAATAATGCCAAAAAGAAAGGAAGGAATAGGAACAATAACAACCCAGGCCAAGGTGGGAATTAACCCCAACAAAACCAACTGGATAGGGGTAACTAGAACCAAGGGAATCAAAACCCCCAGGGGGGCAATAACAACAGGCATCAAGGGAGAAATAACAATACTATCAAAACCAATTTCCCTTGTGCCCTTTGTGGTGAGTTCGGTCATTATACTCATCATTGCCCCCAAATGGTTGATTTTAAATAGCTGAAAGACTCAAGCAGTCTAACACATCCTCCAACACCACCTTCCCCTTAGCAAGCCCCACAACAATACGTGCAACAACCCCCCCAACCGTGCTGCAGAATCCCATTCCACACCAAGGTGTGATAAACACCTAATAGGACACGCAGCCTCCCCCACCTCAGGTGGGACAGTACCTCAATCCAAACAATCCAGTAGATCACATGATCCTCCTCACCAGTGAGGAAGAAATCCTTTTGCAAACATGTAATCGTCAGTACCATGCACCCACTGAGTCCCCTCACATTCCTCCAAAAAAAATTCCCACACCAATGAGACCCCCGTTGGTGATCCCTCACCCTAACACAAAACCACCTCTTCGCATCCCTCGCATCCCATTGCACATGAATGTCCACAACCCTCAGGCTAGGGCAGCTCATAATTACAGTTTGGTTGATGACTTAACACAATCCCTGGCTGCCATGTCAGTCTTAGAAGTCCTTCAGACTTGTCCCACTCAGCGGAAATCATTACTTTCTGCCTTGGGGGTAGTCAACCCCGCAGATACTCAACTCATTACATTTGATCTCGACAGTGGAGAACCTTGCCTTCCCACTTTGATCGCTTTCCAAATCCCAGTGAAAATATAGAACATTACAGTTCATCGATGTATCATCGATGAAGGTGCATCTACATGCATTATGTCCAAATCTTTATGGCAAAAACTTGGCTCCCCTGAAATCATACCCTCTGCCATTACCTTACGAGCTTATGATGGATGACCATCATCTCCTGAAGTGCTCTTCCAAAATGTCCCTGTAGAACTTAGGGGAAAGACTATTCTCATTGACATTGAATTTATCGACACCCCACTCAATTATAATATCCTATTCGGTCGTAGCTACATGTATGCTATGAAGGCAGTTGCCTCTTCCGTCTTTCGAACAATGATGTTCCCCAACAATGCGAAGATCGTTACCATTGACCAAGTCTCACATTATGAGCCTAACCCATATGCCAACATCGATAACAATCTCCCTCTCATCCACACGAGTCATGACACATACCCACTCATCGAAATGGGTCCCAGAGTTTTCAAAGATCCATAATTGTTAGGAACTTACCATGGAGCACCACCGCTCCTTCATCTATCCAATCAAGTATGCGTCTTATCATCTAACAGAACTGACATAGAGGATACCCTTCCTCCTAGGGAGGCTTCTATCATCTCTGACATCCCACTAGTCGCAGAGCTCCCCCCTCACGAGCCTCCTGCTAACTCATCAACCCCACCAGTCCATGATTTCACCTCTCCCCAAGGCCATATCCCAATTTAGGAGACAGTTCCCCAAGACATTACTCAAATCCCCTTCTTTTACCCCCCACCTGGCGTACAAGTTTTCCAAGTCACCGCAACACTTACCCTCCCTAATATGGTGTTAGAAATTATAGTTTGGTATTTACATCCACCAGAGATGGTCCCTCGACCACCCCCCCCAAACGGAAGAAATCCTATTGACAATTCCCATACTCACTCCCACTATACCCTCTCCACCCGCACTCACTACTCTCCCTACTACAGCTGGGGGAAGAAGAAAGAAGAAGGAGCCCACAACTCCAGTTCCCCCACGCGTCCAACCCCCTTGCGCATTATGTAAGAAAGATGGATACCAAACCAACAACTGCCCATCTCTACCAGAGTTACGAAACTTGATTCCACTCAATCAAACTCCATCAACACTCACCACCGTAGAAAGTATTGTCATTACCGCCCCTCACTAAAGGGATGAAAACCAAACTCTCTTGCACTATATGTTTAGAATATGGCCATTATACACACCATTTCCCAGCACTACCACACTTTCGGCAGACATTAGCTGCAGTATGCCAAAGCTTCCAGAGCGAACCTAGTATAGCTACTTCATCCCTACCAAAACTCACTGACATCCATTTTGTCACAACTTCAGTCAATGAACGTAGGAGATGCCCTTACTCTCTATGTGAATCCTTAGATCATTTTACATACCAGTGTCCTATGATCATTGAATACAGGCAACGCTAATTGACTCTGCTTCAATGACCCATAGAATCAATGGTTGACCTTCCCTCGTCACTAGATATTCTTCATCTCATTTCTCCTAAACTCGAGGCCCTCCCAATACCTCCATGGTTCATGAAAGACTTATTCGAGGATTCACCCCCAAATCCCCCCAATTCTCCCGCTCATTTCCCTATGGAAATTTTACATCCAACTACCATGGGTACTCCTCAATATTTCGATATTCGGTTTATGTCGAGTGAACCATCGCAATTCCATTGCAGTGTTCCCTCTGCTTCTTCATCACCAGAGGGCAACCACACGACAACAGTCACTGATATCACTCTTCACGATCCCTTGTATTCCTGCCAGTTCCACTGTGACGAGGAAATACTCGAAGAGTTAAACACCCCCGACTACCCATGGGACGTGCTACACCACCGAGTGATGTTATTTCCATAGGAAGCCTCCATGCCTCCTAACCAATACCCCATATACATGGTCAAAACCAAGGATTTTATCCCATTAGGGAATATCGACTTCTTCAACAACCCCATTCCTACCCCTGATGCTTTTGAAGAAGGCAACATGGCTAACATTTCCCCGACCATCAAAATCGACATTTCCATCAAAAATGGCATCGTTGAGGAAATCACTATTGGAACCGCTTGCACTCCTAAAGAAATCACCGCCTATAAAGCCCTCTTCCAGGAATATTGGAATATTATTTCTTGGTCATACACAGAAATGCCTGGCCTTGATCCCTCTATCGTCGAACATCGCATCAACACCTGGCCCGACATTACACCCATTCGTCAAAAATAACAACCGCTACACCCATCCAAAGCAGCGACCATCAAATCCAATATTGACAAATTACACGTGGTTGGGTTCATCTACCCCATCGCCTATACCTCATGGGTTTCCAACCCTATACCTGTTAATAAAAAATAGGGCACTATCCGCGTCTACACGGACTTTCTCTATCTCAATCACGCATGTCCCAAAGACAACTTTCCAACGCCTTTCATCGATCAAATTATCAACGACTGTGCAAGCCATGAGGCTCTATCCTTCATGGAAGATTTCTCTGGTTAAAATCAAATCCAAATCCACCCAGTCGATCAGCACAAAACCGCATTCACTACCCCTTGGGATACTTTTTCATATTGTGTCATGCCTTTTGGCTTAAAGAATGTTGGCGCAACTTTCCAATGGGCTATGACATACATTTTTCATGATCTGGCTCATATCATCCTCGTATACTTGGACGACCTCACATCTCGATCCAAGAAATGCACCCAACATCTTGATGATTTTCGGATCATCTTCCAACAGTGTCATCAGTACAACATCTGCTTGAATCCCCTCAAGTGCGTATTCTGCGTCACCACGGGGTGCCTCCTTGGATTCATCATTTCCCAAAGTGGTATTACCGCGGACCCCCTCAAATTCCAAGCTATCACTGAAATTCCACCTCCCCAGAATTTACGTCAACTCCAGAGCCTACAAGGAAAGGCTAACTTGCTATGGCGATTTGTCCCAGACTATGCCACTCATGCACACGATTTCCTTCGCTTAATATGCCACGAAATCCCATTTTATTGGGATGAACATGCCCAAAAGTCATTTGATGATCTTAAAATGGTGCTCTGCAATGCCCCTTTAATTAGTGCACCCGACTACAATCGTGACTATATCCTCTACATATCATCCTCAACCGTCTTAGTAGCAGGAGTTCTCATTCAAATCAGTGATGATGATTATGAGCATGTCATTTATTACGTTAGTAAAAACCTCTCAGGGCCACCCTTGAAGTACAAACACGAAGAGAAACTAGCCCTTGCAGTCATCCTCGTAGTCCAGAAACTGAGTCATTACATTCTACTTTGCACAACTAAGGTTGTAGTAGATTCCAACCCTATGCAATATTTGCTTAGTCGTCAGAAAATTAATTGCAAATTTGCTGGATGGATCATTATCCTTCAGGAGTATGATCTTGAATTCTCAACACCCAAGAGCAAGAAAGCCCTCGTCCTCGTCGAACTTATCACAACCCTCCCCTTTGACACAACCAGTGCCCCTGTCAACACCGGCTTTCCCGACAATCACCTCTTTTACATCACTTTGGATGATCCTTGGTACGGTGACCTCGTTTTCTACCTCTGAACACAAAATTTCGGTAACCACCTTTCACGAGATGATCATCGTCACATTCGCCACTAGGCCCATCGCTACCTCCTCATCGGAGACATATTATACCGACGAGGGGTCAACACCATTCTTCGTCGATGCTTGACCATTGACGAGGCCGATAGAGTCTTGAAAGACTGCCATAGCGACGCATGTGGAGGGCATCTTTAGGGAATATCCACTGCTCAGAAGATGATCTGAGCAAGTTACTTTTGGCCTACCTTGTTTCATGATTTCATTCATGCTGTGAAACGGTGCGAGAAGTGTCAGCTTTACACCAACAAAGCTCAAGCACCACCTGCTCTTCTTCATCCAGTCATCCCTAACGACCCTTTTTGTAAATGTGGCATCGACTTCATGACTTGAAATCCCCCCTCCAGCAATGGCCACAAATACATTGTTGTCGCAGTCGATTACTTCACAAAATGGGTGGAAGCTATGCCCACCTTCAACAATACCACTGACACCGCAACGTGTTTTTTCTTTAAACACGTCATATCCCGCTTTGGAGTACCACTCCAACTAGTTTTCGATCACGGGAAACACTTCGAGAATGAGATTTTCCTCGAACTCTCATCTCAGTTAGGATTCTCCCATGAGTTTGCCTCACCATATTACCCTCAGTCTAACGGATAGGTCGAAGTAGTTAACAAGGTCCTCAAGACCATGTTACAACGCACGGTTAACAAACATAAGACCAATTGGCATCATATGTTATTTTTCGTGCTATGGGCTTATCGTACAGCTGTGAAAACAGCCAGTGGTTTCACACCATTTCATCTAGTCCATGGGTTTGAGGTCGCTCTTCCCATCAAGTGCAAAATTCCCACCTTACACACCGCAATTGAGCTATTACCCTACACTACTCCAATGGAGTAGCACTTGCTGAACTTAGAGTCCCTGGATGAACATCATCGATCTTCATTACAACACAATGAGGCAAATAAAAGACGATCAAAGGCCAACTTTGATCGCCATGTCAACCTTCACTTATTTCAAGAAGGAGACCTCACCCTTGCTTACAATAGCGCTCATGATACCTTCAGTCATGGAAAATTCGAGTCACTATGGCATGGCCCCTACATTATCCAACATTTCCTCACCAAAGGTGTATACATCCTGGCCTCTCCCGAAGGCCTCTCTCTTAAAGAAATCGTCAACGGGTTATACTTAAAGAAATTTTATGCCTAAGTGTAGTCATTCTACTTTAGGTTATTTCTTTTATAGTGTTTTTAATCTTTTTTCCATCCCTCAGGTCTAAACTACCATTTGTGCTATTGACAGATGCATCCTCCACTAGCATACCACATCGGTTACATCGATGGTGCCAGTCGTTGGACACAAAATCTTGCTTCGGCATCTTGGGCCCTCTATACCCCCTCACATGAAATGCTCCATTCGAGCGGCATATGTTTGGGATCAGCCACCAACAACCAAGCTGAATACACTACCGTCATTGGCCTCCTCGCCGATGCCCAACATCACCGTATTCGTCACCTTAGCATCTTTCTCGACTCTCAACTACTCGTTCTCCAGCTCAATAATGTGTACCACATCTGTGATCCTTGCCTCTTTTGCAAATACCTACAGGTTAGACTTTTATCTTGACATTTTGATTTCATTACATTTACACATATTCCAAGACAATTGAATCAAATTACAGATAACTTAGCTAACATTGTGTTAGACTGGCATATATCACATCAAGATACCTCTACACATACATAAACATATCAAAAACCTGTCACACCATCTATATAGATTAGACATCATCAAACATTAAAAAACACATGTAACCATCACGATCTCAAAATGTATACTCATGTATATATAAGTCGGTCCATAGTGCCATCCAAATGTTTACATACAAAAATACAAGTATCCGCAGGCCAGTGAAGCACCTCGGTACAAAATGGGCTCACAAGCCTATATACAAAAAAAACAAAAATACATAGAGCACCACTCACAGTGCCTTTAGAGCACCACCTCTTGCTCCTCGCTCAGGCAGTGGCCCCCCACCCACTATTGGTCCCTCCTGACCGAGAGGTAACCGTCTGGTCATAGAAACACCTGCTATTGTTTCTCGTCGTACCACGGCCTGCCACGATGGTAGAATCCCCACACACTGCTCCAGGATGCCCTCATCCTGGATACGCGACCACATGCCCTCAGGCACACCCTATAGCACCGCTTCCAGGTGACAACGTATATCCTCAAAATCAACTTCGGCATCCGCCAGAGGAGCATATGATGGCCCGGCACTTGGGTCATCAAATCGGTGTCTCCTCACTGCTCTCTCAGGCTCAACTGGTCTTGCCTCAGTGTCCTCACACTGACATCTCTCTCCTGCCCGCAGCCCTCCCCGCGGTTGTCTCCCTCGCTCTTGGCGAGCCGACACCCTCAACAACTCAACCTCGCACCCGCGAGGTGCCACATCTACACATACAAACAAACAATAGATAATATTAGCATCTATATCAAATACACATGTCATTCTATCTCAAAAACAAAAAATATATATCAAAATTATCAACATACCTCGATGATCAAAAACCTCCCCTGGAGGTAACACCATGTCCAGATCATCCCGAAAGTCAACACCAGCATATGGGAACTGCAATATCACCTGCGGCATCTTTCGCCACACTTGTGTTGCCTCAACCGTAAAGAAGTGGTCACCCTCACCACCATCGTGGAAAATAAAAATAGTCAACCACCACCTTAGTCGCGGCTCTCGCGCCCTAGGAGTGCCCAATAAAATCCTAGGGTGCAACATCGGCACCCTCTCCAAAAACTAGGCCACTAGGATGGACCCAAAGACAAACTCTCCTGTATCAGTGGACCGACAATGGTCGAGCTACCCTACCATCCTGGCATGCAGCGTAAGCCCCCAGGCGAAGTGCTCACCAGCTAGTACCCTCTCCATCACACTCAGTTGACCACCACTGATTTGTTGAGTCACAAGAGACCCATACACTCTCACAATCATCACTACTATACAACGATGCACTAGAGCATCCATTGCCCCGATGCTCACAATGGAGCCCAACATAAAGTTCACCCTCAAACATAACCTCCGTCCCATTGTCACTAGCACCACATCCCTACATAACACCAGCTCCACCAGTAGGGGGGTTCCTCGGAATGGGAGCCCAGTCAAAAAATATATGTCCTCCACTGTAGTGAAGGCAATCTGCTCTCCCTGCACCATGAAACAATGCAGGTCCAGACTCCACATCCAGATAAGGAAATGTAGGAGATACTCCTGCGCCTGTATCAACAGGAACTCAAAGAACTTCAGCAACGCATAGGCTGCCAAAGTAGCATGTACCCCCAGATCCTCAATCGCCACGGCATCCCTCAACTAGGACCAATCTCGCTCTCGCCAACCAACTAGCATCGTGCACAATGATTGCCTCCAGCCACATAAAACAATCCTAGGTCAGCCAACTCGGCCATCAAAAACATTAAAAATATAATTTTTACACCCACCGACCTTTCCCCCAAGGCACAGTTGTTTAACCCATAGGCACACACACATGAGTGCCTGTTCACCCCACAGGAGTTCACACATGCACAAATATTCACCCCACAGGCGCGCACATATGCGCACCTGTTCATTCCACAGGTGTGCACTCATGTGTGTCTATCCATCTCACAGGTGCACATGCAGGCATGCCTGCTCACCCTACAGGGGCACCTCCATGCGCCCCTGTTAAGAACACATGCACGCATCAAAGCGCGCCTATCCACTACACAGTCATGCACACATGCGTGGATGTGTAGCCAACAGGCGCACACATAATGCACGCCTTAGTCCCCCTTATGGGTGACCCCATGCGTGGCTATCCAGATGGCAGGCGCACACTTGTGCATGCATATTTCTGGATCGCTTGCACACTTGGGGGCCCAGATCCCTAAAAACCCCTTGTACGACCCTCCATACAGCCCCTACCCAAATATGGAAAACCTAATTCTATGCAAGATGATCAGACTACTAACCTGAAGCTCACTAATCCTGGATTGACTGCCTCATTCTCCCAGAATCTCCCAATCTTCTCTGAATACCTCTCTTCTAGTCACTCTGGAAGCAAGTACAAATGAGGTGGCAATGTGGGCCCTACAGCTATATATAGGCCTTTCTGCCAAACTTCCCAACACCATTCTGGGAGCTCCAAGTGTCCATTCTTAGATCCGTCTGCAGCCACGGGATCAACATCCCGTCATCTACATCACGACAGTCCTTGGGCCACTTTTGATCCTTAGCCCCCTGGGCGCCATTTTTTCATACCCCGTCTAGGTAGGCTTGCTCATGTTCAAATTTATCAAATAAATGCTCGTATGATTCGATTCTCTTCAGATATTGTTCACGTCGGGTATTTGGTTTTCATGTGTGTAGGTATTTGGTCATTATACATCAACGCCACCCCTTCAGGTATATAATCAGCATTGGCATGTAATCATTCCCTCTGAATCTCACTTGCATCTTTAGTCACACCCTTTGACATTTACCTCTAGGATCCCCATCTCCGGATTGCAATACCAACACCTCCATTTGCATCTTCGGTACTACCACCCGGTAGCGCTCTCCCCCACATGAGTTGTTCCATTCATAGCACCCTTTTGCACATTGACAGTCATGTTTTTTTTCAACCCTTCAGGGATGGGAGACTCGATCGTCTTACATTATGTTGCGAATCAGCCACATATTCATTCTCCTCATTTTGCTAGCTTTCCCACCGGACTCCTAGATTATCTCTTCAAGGTTCTATTTTTTACTGCACCTCTGCAGTATCATGAACCCTCCATTTCATCCACAATCAGTTTTCCCATCTGCAAATTTCCCTTCATTTCACCTACCTCCTACAGAAACCCACCCATGGGGTCCCCACCCTCCACCAGTTCTCCAAGAAAATTGTACCCTACCCGGGCCAACCATATTGCATTGGGGCACCCATTTCTATATTTGTATACTCATCCCACATTATTCTTTATTTATTGTACAAACGCCTTTGTTTCCAGCATTTGCATTACCTTTTTGTCGTCACCTTTGGAGACCTTCTTCCCTTTTTGGAAAACGCAACGCATGTTTCCCTTGGTTGGGGCCCTCCTTGTCATCTACCCTTGTTGACATTGTCCATATCCTATGAGTATCTCATAGGTCACTTACCTCTGCCCTCTGAGTTTGTTCACTTTGTCCTACCTCTGGCACAACTTATCCCACGTCTTGTTGTCCCCCTGACATTCGACTTAGTTGAACGTTTGTGGCCACTTATATACTTCGCATATTCCCCCAACCAAGGGCAGTCTTGAGTCTCCATACATCTTGACTTCGACCATGTACCTCCTCCAGTTCCTAACCTATTACCATGCCACATCTGCATTACTAAAGAGTTAGAAGAGAGAAACCCACAAGAACAAAAACATACATAAATAAAATGAGATAACAAGTATCAACACATTACAATCTCTTTAATACTCATCTTTAAGATACACAATTATGGATAATAATATAAATCATCTCTCTATATATTATAATTCAAATATTATTTTTTTATATTATCATGGTGAATCATGACAAATTACAATCTTTTTAACACTCAATTTTAAAATACACATAACTATTATAAACCATAATGATATAAATCAAATATCTATATATTATAATTCAAATATGGGATTTTCTATTATAATTGTGAATCATCACAAGTGCTAAAAAACCTTTTCCACGTGCATCAAAACCACTCTATTGAGAATCCCTACCACATGGATCAAAACCACTCTATTGAGAAGCCCATAATCTCATTGATATGTAGGCATATTGTAATATGTACAATGGGTTGAATTGTTTGTACAATGTATGAATTCTAAATTGTTATCACATATAGCTATCAAAAGGTCGCAGGACAACCAAGTCCATGGTCTGAACATATATCATCCTTGAGAATAAATCACAACATTCAAAGCAATCCATTTCGAGCTTGAATCATCAACGAGAAGGTTTTATATTCAACAGTGTAAATCCCATAACCAGTTCGGATCAACAGATCTCGAGCGGTCAGGATTTCTAAGTCGCACAAGGATTAACAACTAGGCATAGGAGTCGAAGTCCCGAAGTAAATATGAGCCATTGAAGGTTGAGGACATGTGTCGACAGATCTCACACATCATAATATTTACTTTGGAGAATTGCGCAAGAAGGAAAAATCCAACTCACGAAGTAAATCTCAGCCGTCCAAATATAGAGGACACGTGCAGGTAGATCCCTCACTTCGGAGATACGAAACTCCATAGGATTGTGGGAGTTATGCATCGAAAAGTCCCAAAGAGCCGAAGCCCAAACTCTTGAACTAATTATGGACCGTTGATCTCAAACTAACAAGGACCATTGATCTTGGCAGAGTATCACTAGGAGCCTCGAATTCCTAAAGGTCCCGAAGTGAATCTCAATCGTTCGAATCAAAAGGCCATGCATCACCAACTCTCTCACTTCAGGAATTTGGTGCTTCATAGGATTGTAAGAGTTGTGCATTGAAAATTCTCGAAGAGCCGAAGCTCAAACTCCCAAAATAAATCTCGACCGTCCAAAAAAAGAGGACACGCAACACCAAATCCCTCACTTCGTGAATTCGGGCCTTCGGAGAATTGCATGAGAAAGCATGAGAAAAAGGCTCAAAGCCCGAACTCTCAAAGTAAATCTTGGTTGTCCAAAACAAGAGAACACAGGATGCCCGATGTCACACTTCAGGAATTTGGCACTTCGGAGGATTGAAAGTGTTATACATTGGAAAGGCCCGAATCCCAAACTCCTGAAGTAATTATGAGTCATTGATATCCACAGTAGGAAGTAGGGTCCATCCAAGAGGGGTGTGTGGAATAAAAAGCAGGGCTTTCCCAGATTGCAGATCACGACCAGATCGACGACCATGCTTCATTACGGGGACAGAAATTTCTCGAGCGTTAAAATTCTTGAGCACTTACGCAATTGAAACCATGGTATAACAAAAGAGAAAAGTGGTGGAAGGTGGTGAATTGAGGGCTCAAAAGCGGTGTGAATCCAAACCACCTTCGACAGCCCTGCAATCATGTGCTTATATAGCTTCTAATCGAAGAGTAGTGTGTGGCATCCCCCTAGGCATTGAGACTTGTCCTAACCTTGAGGAGGATTAAGTTAATGGAAAAAGAATGGTAGCTGAAAATGCAGCTCAGTCCATAAATTGAAGGCATAGAAGCCATGGCCAAGAGGACTAGACTCTCATCCCGCAGCACCAAAGAGGGAAGAAAGGCCCATGTTGATCTGAGTCTGCGTCTGACAAAGGAATACATGCATAGTCTAACAAAAGAATGCACAGACAAAATCATTGAATGAGATAGCCAGGTCACACTCCTGGCAGTTGTGGACTGAGATGATTATAAAAAGATTAGTCCTTATTTTGACGAGGTGGGGGTGTTCTTCATAATATGGAGAGTCGAGTGATTTTTAGGAGCAGGGCTCTATAATTTTTCAGTTTGTATGCCTAAGGGCTTGGATTGTAAATATATGTTATTGAAGATTCCTTTGAATCATTTTTATCATACCGTCCTCTTAGTTTACACACTATTTATTTTTTCCTTCTTGTCTGAATGTAATCTCTCTGATTTATGGATCCATGAGGCGATGAAGTTTCTATTTATATCATGCCCATCTTTCATAGTTCGTCAAATTTTCTTTTTTTTCCTTCTTGTATGAATGTAATCTCTCTGATTTATGGAACCCTGAGGCGATAGAGGTTTTGCTGCTATCATGCCCATATTTCATGGTTCATCATATTTTCTTTGTTTTTCTCATTGTTTGGATGTAATCTCTTTGATTTATGGATCCCTGAGGCGATGGAGGTTATGTTAGTATCATACCGATCTTTCATGGTTGGTCATATTTTCTCTATTTTTCTCATTGTCTGGATGTAATCTCTTTGATTTATGGATCCCAGAGGATATGGAGGATCTGTTTCCATCATTCCCATTTTTCATGGTTCACGAAACATTTTTTGTCCTCTTCTCCTCATCATCACATTAATCATTTTGTCTGATGGGCAGTTTAAATTCCTTCCTTATCGATGATACTTACGAATCCATAGCCCAGTGGTCTCGAAATGGTTTGCAATTACTTCTGTTATCTTTTCTTCTCTCTATAGTCTCATTGATCCACCTTCTCAAACCATCTTAATCCTTTTACTTTTATTTTCATGGGTACTGGGCTTATCCTCTTATAGTCAGAGGGTGACTCTCAGTGCTAACATTCATGGTGTTATTTTTGGGGACGGAAGTGAAGATATCTTCTCTGGGAGAATGACAATGATAATATCTGATCTTTGATGGTGAATAAATACCAGACACATTCAGACTGCATATCATTCACCCGTCGAATCCATGATTAAATAATCCAGTGGCGACTCCACAATTTTAAGAAGTCATATTTTCATATGGAATCCATTTTGGCTTGGATGTTTGATCCTTTTAATTTCTCTTATGTTCCTGAGTTTCCAAATGTTGTTCCTACTATGGATGAATGGGGTTATTTTTTTCCCATATTTAGAGAACATAGAGATGACAACCTTGAAGATCATTTGCTTGAGTTTCATGAACTCATGCATCAGTGGGGAATACATCATGAGGATGTATTAATGAAGATGTTCATGTACTCATTATAGGGATATGCTCATGAGTGGTATCAATCCTTACCCCCTGTTACCATCTCCTCTCTGGAACAGTTTCATGGAGATTTCAATATGCATTGTCAAAAGTTTTATTCCTCTAAGTTAATTTGTCATAGTTGTTGTGAGGAGTATAAAGATTGTGTTTAGGATATAGCTGATTCTTATGAAGGTTGTTTGAATGAAGAAGATGCCTTGTGTTATCACTGAAATTTCGTCCGCAAATGGTTACATGAATTCAGCATCGTCAAACAGTTATGAGGTCACCCATGGACCAAAAATATCACAAAAACATTTCCAAAGGGTAAAATCCTATACAACTAGTGCAGAAATTAAAGGGCGCTATGAAGACACAAGGCGTGCATGCACATGCGCAAAACAAAAATGCAAGAATCACGCACATGCCGACGATGCGTGACTGTTGTCGCAAAAATCCATGCACCTGAGAAATGACGCATTTATGAGAGTGTTCAGCCTCCCACCCACTTCTGGTTCAGCTTCCAAGTTGATTTGACACTCAAATCTGGACTGGATTCGACTGGGTGGATGGTCAAAGACCTAGAAATGCCCTAATTAGCCTCTTTACACACTATAAACTAGTTGGACAATACCTCAAAGGAATGCTATAAAAAGTCCATGGATACACTTCATTTTTCAAGGAATTCATAGCAAAGTTATGCTGTCATTATTCTCTTGAGGAATCCTCTATCCTTATCAAAAGTATACTAGCATCATTGCATTGGGCAATCCATCTCACCCCTTGAGTGGATTAGCAAAGAATTCTTTCACCATTTTCATTTTCATTTTCAAAGTTGTAAGAAGAGCTTATTTGTGGGGGTCCAAGAGCCCTCCCTTAGAGGAAGAAGGGAATGATAGTTCTCTTTCTTCTTGGTGTTTTCTTTCACTAATATCAGCCTTATCATTGGTGACATGGGTCTAATTATTTCTTTTGTCCTTATGTCCCTATGCTCATTAATTTAGTTGTTGTTTTATTTCTTAGTTTATTTCTTAGTTGTTCTTTTATATTTCTTTCTCTAACCCTTTTCCTTACAGTTGTCCTGCTTAGCAAACCCATCTAAGCTTGCAAGCACCTCTATTTTGCTCACTAAGGTGACGAAAGAGGTGCAACAACTTGGATGAGGAAACATTTTTTTCTCTTTCATGTTCATCTGCATTTGATGAAAACTTTGTTTGTTGTCTCAATAAGGAAAGTGCAGAAATTGAGTCTATTCTGGAAGATTATATTCTTTATAGCCATGTCTCTAAAATCCCTATATATGAGCAACCTATTTTTGAATCATATTATGATGATAATATATTGCTTCCTGGATTGAATCTTGAAAGGAAACCTGTGTTTGATAATAAATAACAGTTTTCTCATGTTGGGAAGAAGATACCTCTTGGCATGTCATTCAAGACTCCTCCTCTATTTGATCATTATGGAGACAATGGTGAATATGTTGAGGTGTTTTTTGAAGAAAAGAGCATTAACAACTAGCCTTCTGATGAAAATGAAAGATTTTGCCAAGAGAATCATGTTAAGGAGAAAGAGCCATCTATTGATATACATGAGGCCATTTATTGCCATAAGATAGCAGATGTTATTAGGGAAAACAAAGGAGAAGTGGATCAGCAGCCTGCAACAACCTTTCACTCACATGTTCTTGCCAAAGACATTCAGCTAGATGTGAGCAACTGTAAAATAGAGCAGGCTTTATGTTATCATTCTAGTAGGTTTTATCACCTATTTTGGGATCCTATGGGGGAGTACATGGAGTTTCATTTTATCCATGTATTGAAGCCTCCAATCTTTATCTTGCCTTCAACACTAGGAGGAGATATGAAGAATGTAAGCGATTTTCTATCACAGTTTCATTATCCTTTGTTGACCAGTGACAGAGTAAATAAGTTTTTAGTTAGGAGGTTACTTGAATGACTCTGGTGGAATTTTTATTTCACCTAGCACAATGTAAAAACTAGTTAGTGTATGTTTGTACATAAATAATATCCTTATGGTGCATGTTTTTCTCTTTATTTTCAAGTAGATAGTGTACATATCAGCCTGTGGTCCTCAGCAGGATGTTTTTTGAGATCGACTCCACAACCCAAAGGCTAAAGAACTAGAACTGCGCGTTCTTGGAAGCTCACACAGAGCATGCCATCCCCTGTGAAGCCAAATGTTATCACATATAGTTGTAAAAATGTCGTAGGATGACCAAGTCCATGGTTTGTGGAGATATCAGCCTTGAGCACAAAGTGAAACATTCAGAGGATTTCATTTCAGGCTTGAATCACCAACAAGAAGGTTTGGTTTTCAATGGTGTAGATCCCATAAGTAGTTCAGATCAGTGACTCTGAGGTGGTTAGGATTTCAAATTCGCACAATGATTAATGAATAGGAAAAGAAATCGAAGTACCGAAGTAAATCTGAGCCATTGAAGGTTGAGGAAACACATCGGTAGATATTGCACATTGAAAGATTTACTACGGAGAATTGCACAATTAAGTAGAAGCAAACTCCTGAAGCCTGAACTCCCGAAGTAAATCTCGTCCAAATCTAGAGGACACGTGGAGGCAAATCCCTCACTTTGGAGATATGACACTACAGAGGATTGTGTGAGTTATGCATTGAAAAGTCCCGAAGAGCCGAAGCTTGAACTCCTGAACTAATTGTGGACCATTGATCTCAAACCAACAAGGACCGTGGATCTTGGAAAAAGTATCACCAGGAGCCCCGAAGTCCTAAAGGTCCCAAAGTAAATCTCGGTCATCTGAATCAAAAGGCCACGTGTCACCATATCTCTCACTTTGGGAATTTGATGCTTCAGAGGATTGTAAGAGCTATGCATTGAAAAGTATCGAAGAGCTGAAGCCTGAACTCCCGAAATAAATCTCGGTCGTCCAAAACAAGAGCACACACGACACCATATCTCTCACTTCATGAATTCAGCACTTTGAAGAATTGCATGAGAAAGCATGAGAAAAATGCCTGAAGACCGAACTCCCGAAGTAAATCTCGACCGTCCAAAACAAGAGGACATGCGACACCCGATCTCACACTTCGGGAATTTGACACTTTGGAGGATTGAAAGAACTATACATTGGAAAGGCCCGAAGCCTGAACTCCCGAAGTAATTGTGAGTTGTTGATCTCCACTGTAGCAAGCAGGGTCCATCCAAGAGCAGTGTGTGGTAGCAAAAGGGGGGCTTTCCGAGATCATAGATCGCGACCAGATTGATGACCACGCTTCATTGTGGGGACGCAAGTTGTTCAAGTGTTAAAATTCTTGAGCGGTCCCGCAATCTAAACCATGGTATAACAAAAGATCTACATGGAGGAAGGTGGTGAATTGCGGGCTCAAAAGCGATGTGAATCCGAACCACCTTCGATGGCCCCATAATCATGTGCTTATATAGCATCTAATCCAAGAGAAGCGCATGGCGGCCCCCTAGGTGTTAAGCCTCGTCTCAACCCCGAGGAGGATTTAGTTAATGGAAAAGGACTGGTAGGTGAAACCTCAGCTCAGTCCATAAATTTTAGGCATAGAAGCCATTGCCGAGAGGAATAGAATGTCATCTTATGGTACCACAGAGGGAAGAAAGGCCCATGTTGATCTGCGTTTGTGTCTGAAAAAGGAATACATGCACAGTCTGACAAAAGAATGAGAAGACGAAATCATTCAACAAGATAGCAAGGTCACACTCCCGACAATTGTGGACTGAGATGATTATAAATAGATCAATATTTATTTTGATGGGGGTGTGTGTTATTCATAGGCTAGAGAGCCGAGTGAGTTTCAGCAACAAGGCTCTATGATTTTTCAGTTTGTATGTATGAGGGCTTGGATTGTAAATATATGTTATTAAAGATTCCTTTGAATCATTTTTATCAGACCATCCTCTTATTTTACATGTTATTTTGGTTTTCCCTCTTGTCTGAATGTAATCTCTCTGATTTATGGATCCCTGAGGCAATGGAGGTTTTTTTTCTATCATGCCCATCTTTCATGGTTCTCCATATTTTCTCTATTTTCCTTCTTGTCTGAATGTAATCTCTCTGATTTATGGATCCCTAAGGCGATGTAGGTTTTGTTTCTATCATTCCCATCTTTCATGGTTCATCACATTTTCTTTGTTTTTCTCATTATTTGGATGTAATCTCTCTAATTTATGGATCCCTGAGGTGATGGAGGTTCTGTTGCTATCATGCCCATGTTTCATGGTTCGTCATATTTTCTCTTTTTTTCTCATTGTTTGGATGTAATCTCTCTGATTTATGGATCCCTCAGGTGATGGAGGATGTGTTTCCATCATGCCCATCTTTCATGGTTCACCATACATTTTATGTATTCCTCTCCTCATCACCACATTAATCCTTTTGTCTAATAGGTGGTTTAAATTCCTTCCTTGTCCACTATACTTACGACTCCATTGCCTAATGGTCCCAAACTGATTTGCATTTACTTTTGTTATCTTTTCTTCTCTCTATTGTCTCACTGATCCACCTTCTAAAACTAGTTTAATCCTTTTACTTTTATTTTGATAGATACTAGGCTTATCCTCTTGCAGTCATAGGGTAACTGCCAGTGCTAACATAAACTAATTGAGATAATATAAAATATATTTATATAATTTTCTAAACACTTTTCTCATGCATCTAATATATTTATATAATTTTCTAAACACTTTTCTCGTGCATCTCATAATTTCTAAACACTTTGGTTTTTCATCTCAACTTGTACATGTATTCATGAATTTAATTCTAAGTCTATGTTTAAAAATAACTTTATTTTATAAATTTTAATTATATAATAAAATATTTTTTTCTTTATTTTATAAATTTTAATTTTATAATAAAATATTTTTTGCATCAAATATTTTATAAATTTTCAAAGATATACAATTTTTAATGAATATTTTCATATATCTCTTACAAATTTAGATTTCTTCTTTAATTAAAAATGGAAAAAAAAAATATTTATTTTGCTTTTTCTATATATTTTGTTATTGTTTAATACTGGATTTATAATAATTTTTTAAAAGTAATTAATATAATTGTTTTTAAAATTATTATTAAATATTTTATATTTTTAATATTATTACCTTAATGTTTGTGTAGGATAATTTTGGGAGAAAACCAAGGAAATTTGAATATTTCAAGACAGCGCCGAAAAATAGGGGAGTGCGCCAGAAACAAAGGAAAACCAGCGTCGGGAAAAAGAAGTTACAAAGTGGACAAACTGCTTCAGAGAAGTTGGAAAGTGGACAAGTGCTAACTTGGAGAACAATTGGATCATCGACCAACCGAGATTAAGTCAAGGAGAAAGTGGACAAACCTAATCTACCTAGGGTTAAGGTTTTTGTAAGGGCGTTGTTCCAGTTTTGTATAAGTAGAATGTATTAGGACCATGAGAAGGTTGGAGTAGGTATTGTTGAGGTTGTAGTAGGCCCTTTAGTTGAGTAGGAGGTCTTGTTGAGAGACTTTTGTGATCTGTGGAGATCAGATGTAATGAAGAAAGAATTGTACAATGCGTAGCATTGGACTTTCCTAGAAGAATATGAATAAAGAACCAAAGCGACAAATATTTGTGGACGTAGCCTATGAGGGGGTGAATCATGGTATATTTGTGGCATGTGTATGAATGGTTGCATTGCTTACTATTATATTTGGGTTAACAAGATTTATGATGAATATGTTAATTGATAAAGGTTATATTACTACGCACTAAGGAAGAACTCACGAAATCTACAAAACAACACTAAGTAAATGAATGTCATATCTAGTGTTTAGATCTGAATCTTATGTTATAGTATATGAATACCTATCATTGAATACATGTTTTTGTAATGGTTAATGAAGTCTTATTGGAATATTGTTTTTAGTGAGTTTAAAATGCTATTACAGGAGTGGATACCACGGTTGAAAGACACTCATCCAAAAAATATAGTTAGATCAGTGGAGTGGACTGAAGAAAGTATCGTGCAATTGAAAAGGGTGAATAACAAATTCACACGCACAGTAGATTTATGTCTAGACATCATTGTAGTGGGGTATATCACTGAGTTCACAGTAGATACATCGAAGTTTTGCAATGTAGAAGAGAAGGAATTTCTTAGGGGTTAGAGGGGAAGGTACATCAAGTTGTTGTACACTTTGATCAAGAGATTATTGCATGATAAAGGGGTATTAACTATGGAATCAGATAGCTAAACTACCCTATGTGCATGGGGGAGTTAGGGGAAACACTGAGGAAGGTCTGAGATAGAGGGAGAAATGGATAAAGAAGAGTGTAGTAAAGAGAAAGATCATATTATGATGGATCAAGAGGAGATCCAATAAATTATGAAGAAGGCAGGAATGACACGCAATGGAATACCCTACCAATATAAGCTCAATAGGAAGAAAAGAGAAGTAGCCAAGAGGGAAGGCTTGGAGAGTGGTGAGGAAGAGGTAGAGGATCTTTGTGTTGTGGAGAACATTGAGGAAATATTGCACACCACATATGAAAGGAACACTAGAGAAATGTGATCTAATGTTGAATATAGTACCCATGTCTAGATCCAAATTAGTGTAGAACCTACAACCCCATGTATGACTAACACATCAACAAAGAAAGATTTGTTTAGAAAACTAGTGAATGACAGTCAGGGGAATCTAGGAGATCATAATAGAAGTGAGGTTACAAGTGGGAGTACTAGTAGAAATATCAATGGAAGTTCAACTCTGTACAATAATACAAAGATATTAGTACTACGCGGAGCAGGTACAACACATTCTATAATGGCAGGCATAGATCCAACAATAATATTACCATAATTATGTGGGGATGGAACAAAATACCTAGAGAAGAACATATTCATCTGTGAGAGAATATGGGAATAAAAAGGAATCACCAATGAGGCATCAAAAGTAGCGCATTTATAAATAACATTCAAAACCCACGTGTTGGATTGGTACATGAATCTAGCAGTAAAAAATCCACAGGGTGCACCGGGAATAGTAGTAGCAATCAAACAGACACTCATCACTGAGTTTCAGAGGTCAAAATCAGAGGATCAGTTTATGAATGAGATGATTAAAGTTATATAAAAACCTGGAGAATCCGTATGGAACATTGATCATACATTCAAGACATTGAAAGTTAAACTAAAGTATCTCATTTCTGACATGCAACACAAACATTTGTTTATAAGTTTTGTGTTACCACATTTCAAATATCCATTGAGACAATAGAAATTTCAAAACTAGGCAGAGGCACTACAAGCAGCGATGCATTTAGAGGAGAATCAATATAATTGGACAAATCCAACTATAGAGGAGTCGAAGGAAGACTTGACGAACCTGACAGTGCAGTTAAACCAAAATAAAAGTAGGGAGAAAATAGAAGAAGTGTGGTGTACTATGTGCAGATTAGAGGGACATCATAAGAATGAGTGTCTGACATTTGTGTAGTACCTGGGCGTAGGGATGCCAAATCCATTTCCTACATGAGGGACTTGGTGTGAAATATGAAATACACATGGGCATGATCCTTATCACTTCCCTATGATGCAGAAGTACAATACATAACCCAAGAGTACTTTCTATAACTTTTGTAAGTTAGTGGGGCATGAAGACAAAAAATTGTAGAACCATAGAGCTAATGAAGGAAAGAAACTT
>JASDQU011504808.1:0-23124 GCA_032191745.1 Picea mariana
GTGTGAAATGGCTATGTTATGCGTATGCTTCCATCTCCTTGGGAACTTACACTTCCCACTGATAAACTATATGCCCATCTTCACTCTGGAGGACTTCCCATAAATAAGTCATAAAATGGTAGAGATAAGAAATATCGTGTAGACCCGAAACCACCCATCTGAAGAGAATACTTTCCTATGCCCCCCTTGCCGTGTGAATTTCCAGACCCAAATCCCTAACCCGATCGGGGTGAGAACTCATGAAAATAGTGATAGGAAAATATCGGAAGGGAAATATTTTCCTTGTCTGAAGGATGGACGGATGAGATTCGTCTGGAAGGAGCCAAGGGCTATCATGGTCATTGGCTATGGGAAAGAGAGGAGGAGTTAACTCCTTTAGCCCCTCAGATCTACAAGTTATGAGTTCACGTATCGGGAAGATTATGGGTTGGTACGATCAAAACCTCCGAAACCTGAAGTCACGAAGTAACATGGACCATTGATATATGGATCCTTCAGGACCCACCTCGACCGTTGTATCTACGAGTTCAGAGTTCACGCACAGGGAGAGAACATATCCCGTTCATCAGATCTATGTGCAGAGGACCATAGTTGTGAGATCCAGAGGAAAGTGGACGAGGTCTAACCCTTTGAAAGTGCACAGGAGAGTGGACTTTTGTGAAGTCCTGAAGTTTCGAAGGTAATCAGAACCATCCATTGTCAGAGGATAGGTGGTAACATATTTAGGAGTTTGAAGATTCATACCTCAAAAGATTTGCAAGGAGTAGAGGCAAATACCCGAGGAGCTGGGATCTGCAACAATCCTATCCGTTCGTTGAGAAGGGACATGTGGCGAGAGATCAACATTTCGCTGACTTGCAACTTGGGAAGTTTGAGATAGGAGTCGTGAGAACTTGTAAAGTCTGAGTTCGCGATTTGATCGCAACCGTCGATCAAAGGGAGGGATGGATCGTTGATTGTCCAAGGAGATATCAGGGATCGAGAGAAGGGAGGTGAGCTGCCCTCCAACTTCACGAAGTGCGAAGTCCTGATTCACGAAGAGTTGATCTAAGACATTGGGTCACGGGAGATTGTGGACCATTGATCTGACATCAAGATTTCGAGGAAAGGAGACAGACTAATTTCCACCTTCGCGATACGCGAAGTCTCGAAGCACTTGAGGGTTGGGACCTGAGTCATAACAGGGGGTTCACACAGATAGAGATTAAGGAATGGAGCTAGCGTTGGGCTAGGCTCTTAGTTCAGGAGTTCGAGAGTCGGTTGAGTCAAGGTTGGATCATATGTGAATACCTGACGACATAAGTCATGAAGCGCCTTTTAGTTAGGCTTGTGGTCACGGGTACTGGTCATGTGGAGGAGGCTTACGCCTGGTGCTTGTTCGCGTGGGAGAACAAAAATGAGAACTTAGAGGCTTTACACTATAGTATCTCCTTCAAAGGGGCGAGTGTGTTACATAAAACCAGTGCTGAGATGATTTTACTATGATAAAATCAGGGCTCCCGTAACATGGATAATGGCCCACTGAGAGAAATACAACTAGAGACAAACCTGAAAAATTATGCTCTGCTGTACGACCCAGATTTGGCATGCGGTTTAAGGTGTATGCACCTTTAATTAATTAAACCTGCGTATACACAACTATATCCACTAATTCTTGCGTACACGACCTCAACGACTGTACGAAAAACTCCATATGACACAACCCTTTCTTGTGGCTTCGATTGACTAAAACCCACTTGTGGCTGCCTTTGTTCTCTCTTCTCCTTGACCTGATCTCTAGATGGAAGTCCTTATCCACCTATCCAATATCTCCTTGAATCACAATCCTTCATGATCCAATCCTTGACAAAAAGTCCTTCTTTTCTCTTTCAAGTGTAAGGAAAATTCCTTCTTTGCTTCTACACTCTCAAATGACTCCAAACTAGCAAAAGTCCTTCTTTGCTATCTCTATGTTAAAAGTGTCTTCTTCTCCACCCTAGCCTTGATTTTATAATATTGAGTTATAACTTGACCCTAATCTCCAAAGTGATTGATGACTGAGATTACTTCTCAGCTCACTTGAGATGAATGGCTAAGATCAAATGCTAATTACTTTTAGCATTTCCTTAAACAACTCAATTAATTGATAAAAACACTTCACTTTAATAATTACTTTAATTAAATTAAAGTCTCAATATAGAAGGCTTTGGATGACTTCCACACATCTAGACACTTAGACCTGTGTAGAAATACTTGTTTGATGCCACCAAACATCAACACTCCCTCTTAGCAAGGAAGGTATTTCTTGAAGAACCACCTGGAAATGGTTCTCCCTCCAACCCTCTCATAATGTCACACACATCATATTTCTCACTGGAATCTGTCCAACCATACTGGTCATTTTCTTTCTGAATAATGGAGGTATCATAATCTATGATGCTACATATCAATTCCATGAAGTTTGGAAACCTCGTTGAAGGCCTTCTCTCCCTTAATGTGCTCCCAGGATCCTCATGCTCCTGAGTATCCATTAATTTCATCTCGTACCAACTTGGTGATGGAAGACTCCATCCAAATCCCACTCATAGAGTTATCGATCACAACTCTATTACATTGAATAATTTCTCATTGTCCCTTGGATCGAATTCAATAGTAAGTTCAGTCCAATCCTGGTTCGTTGATTAGTAATTCAAACCAAAAAAGCTAGACTAAGCACTCTTCATTAGTTTATGTCATATGTCTGAAGTTTATGACCAGGAGCTACTTTGTCGGGGAATGAGTCCTCAAATCATATCTCTAGGCAAGGGGTTACCGTAATAAACCACACATTGACACATGGTTTTCCTTTCTATCACATGATTAAATTGTGAGGGGGTGCCTCATTACTAAACCTCTTACTAGTTGAGCACCCACAATTTGAAGAGGATCGTTGATCTTTTTTTATCAATGAACGATTGGATCTTTTTTCAAGGCCAAGTTATGATATAATGAGGGTCGTTGATCTATGCCCTGATATAATCTCCACCATCCATCTTATTAAAACTATTGCAAAGGTTTCTTGATGTGGGCCACACCAAAATTAAGTCGTAGAGCCATGCTTTCCAATCTATTGAGGACACATGTATCAGACTTAATCAAATGAAAAACTAAGGGAAATTGCTGAGAGGAGATTCCCGAAAGGATATGGGTCGTCGATCCTATTCTCTGGATCAATATTGACCATCCATGCCAACAAAACACAACCACCTAAATTTAAACAGGGTTTCAGTTCAGTTTAGACAAATGGTTTTGCCCACGATCTGTTCTACTAAAAATATAAATTCGATTTGGAATTTTGATGCTCTAAAATCTGTGATCAAAGCTTAATTATCCACATATAGAATAACTCACAGAGGCATAAAAATATGAGAATTTCACATTCATTAGATCTGACAAAGGAATAGACAGGTACAACAATATAACTCAACTACTTTTTGTCTCTTGGACCTTTACAATACATACTCTCTCAATCTCGCATAAGATCTCTCTATCTCACACTTGACTCTTACAAAAACATTCAATATATCTTGATCCCTAAGATAACTCACAACTAGGGATGATTTTAAGGGCTAAATTTCACTCATGGGATAATTTTCCATGGTTTTTCCAAAAACAAGATTCACTATTTTAAAAATGATTCACCCAAATTCTATAGGATAAAATTATTTTACCTTAAAAATTGCCAAAATTTTATAAAAACTATATAAAATACTTAGAAATTTGAATATTTTTACAAAAATATCGCCAAACATTTATAGTTGACATATGAAGGATTAGTAATATTCACTAAGGTTTCTACATTTTAAAATAATTTTCCATCCTTAAAATCATCCTTGCTCACAACGCAACAAAAATATCGAATTATGTAAACAAAATCCCAATCTAGAAACTATTCCTAAACTCTAGAAACAACTTGACACCTAGCAAACAAACTCAATGAAAATGTCTTCTAGAGACATTTCATAATTATTACAAATATAATAAAAGAAATTAGGGAACCAACTCCCTTGGTAAATGTTTTTGATCCTTGGGGTCAATCTTGCAATTTACTTCCAGATGCTCTTGCATCACTCGATCTCCTGACAAGACTAGAAGAGGCTAAGTCCCTCTTCCCATTTGAAGGTTGACTCCCCACACTAGAATTCTATAAAGGGTCTTATAACAAGGATAATGGCCCACTAGGAGAAATACAACTACATACAAACTTGGCAAAGTTTTCTCTGTTGTACGAACCATATATGGCACATGTTTCGAGGTGTATGCACCTTTCCTTAATTAAACTCACGTATACGCACTTGTCTCCATTGAAACCCATGTACACGACCTCAAATACTATATGAAAAACTCCATACGGTGCAACCCTTTCCTATGGATTCACTTGATTGAAACCCACTTTTGGATTCGACTGTTCTCTCTTTTCTTTGACTTGATCTCTAGATGGAAGTCCTACTCCAACTATCCAAGATCTCCTTGAATTGCAGTCCTCCGTGATCCAATCATTGAGAAAAAGTATTTTTTCATTGTCTCAAGTGTAAGAAAAAGTCATTATTTGCTTCTACACTCTTGAATGACTCCACACTAGAAAAATTCCTTCTTTTCTATCTCTGTGTGACAAGTGTCTTCTCCTTCACCCTAGCCTTTCTTTTATAATCTTGAGTTATAACTTAACCCTAATATCCAAAGTGACCGATGAATGAGATTACTTATCACCTCATTTGAGATCAATGGCTAAGATCAAATGCTAATTACTTTGATCATTTCCTTAAATAACTCAATTAATTAATAAGAACACTTTACTTTAATAATTACTTTAATTAAAGTAAAATCCCAAGGTAGAAGGATTTGGATGACTTCCCCACATCTAGACACTTAGACCTATGCAAAAACACCTACCGATGCTACCAAACATCAACACATGATGCACACTTTGAGGAATGACTTGGGTGCTTATGATAGGTCTCAACTCCCAGTCAAAATCTCATTGGAAGGTTTCAAACCAACCATGTTGAATTAATTTTGCAATATGAAATAATGTTTTATAGCAAATTTTCTATATTTTCCTCTAGTTTGTTCTTAACAATGTATATCTCCATTGGCCAACTGGACTATACCTTCATATTTAATTATTAGGGTATATTTGGTCCCAATACATGGATTTTGTCGATTATATCTCTCTTATCTTTTTCCATATGTTTTTAATTTAAATCTTGGTCATCTTGAGCATTTTTAGAAAATCCTATCCTTCTTTGTAGAAGTAAGATCTCTGAGTTGTTTCTCACCCTTAAATTAGAGAATAAATGTCATTTGGTTTAAGTTTCAATGAAAACTTTGTTTTCCCTCAAAGTAATTGAAATAGGGCATTTATCTCACAATATTCAATATTGAAAAACTTGGTAGTATCTAGGTATATTAATCTTGGAGGAAAAAACAATGAGTTTCAACATTAAACATTGTTAAATTTGTTAAATTTATTGTTGTATTATATTATGTT
Organism: Picea mariana; assembly: GCA_032191745.1. Classification (NCBI taxonomy): domain Eukaryota; kingdom Viridiplantae; phylum Streptophyta; class Pinopsida; order Pinales; family Pinaceae; genus Picea; species Picea mariana. Next base: position 5,510 of record JASDQU011504808.1, read on the forward strand.
ATGACATGACATGTGACTAATATAAAGGTTTAGGTGAAGGTCAAGTAGATGAATCAACATAATGGGTCCATTCCACAACTGATTAAGAATTCAAGAAGGTGTGATACACAAATTTCTGTATGCAAACAACCTATCTTGGTCTATCCCTATTAAATATTTTCTACAACATTAGTATAATAGAGTTTCATATTCTCCTCACATTTTCATGAATTTATGTTAAATGTGTGTTCTCTCATAAAATCATGTACTATTAGAGGCTACTAGTTAACATCTATAGAACCTAACATCTATATAACTTTCCATGCTGAAATATGCATTTTGCTTAAACTATATACACTTGATTAACAACATTTAAAGCACCAACTTATGAGAATTCAAAAATCATAACAATATAGTATATACCAACATAATATTTTATACCTACATTGGTAGCTATAAAATATATCAAATGACCTACACAATGCATGTTTAAAGTACCATCATTTGGTTTGCCATCAACTTTGTTTGAAAAATACTATCCTATCTCCATTGGCATTGCAATACTCCATTTTAAATTTCGAAAGCAATTCACGGGGCATCATTTGTATGAAGTGAAAGGTATGCGTATAACTCATGGTCATATTTTTCTTGCATCTATTTCTTTAGGATGGTTGTCATGAAAAATCACTTTAACTCATTCATTTTCATGGTTGGGTTAATATCCAATATTGATATTTTTTTGAGAAACTTTTTAATAGCAACACAAATTAGAGCTTAAATGACAAAGGTAAATCTCGTATTTGCATAGACAAGAAAATGCTCAGCTTCTAGGTTGCTTCTTATTTACCTTAGCTAGAAAATGTTGTGGCTTGTATGAATACATTGTCTCTGTTCTAAATCCACAATTATATGATAAAACATTATGTAGTTATCTCCCTTATGTGAATTGAATTGTCTTTCTTTCATTTTATTATGTTTTGGGTAATTAAGATCTATTTGATCAAAGTGTTCAATTTAATGTTTACTCTATGGAATGAATTAGTGGTTTAATACAAATTTATCAATTCAATTTTCCTTTGTTGTGTTGATTGGTAACCATATAAAGATCTAGGAATTACCCATATGGTGCCAATAGTGGTGTTTTACTTCGAGTTGAAACCCACATACTTAATGAATTACTTGATGCATCTTGTTATTCATGGAAACATATTTCTAGATTTGAATTTCCAAAACATTTTGCATTTTTGTATTTCTAAATTTTTTTTCATTGATGTTTATAGATTTGTATATTTTTAAATTTATTTTCCTTTCCATTCTATTGGGGTTTTGATTGGAAATGAATGGTTTCATTTATGTTTTTTTTAACTCATTTTGAGTGAAGAGAAATGGTTTCCTTATGGTTAGTTTCTCCTTATATGCATCTTAAAAACAATGGATTGATTGTTGAGTGGGTGTCCCAATATCATCATAGCATTAGAGATGTAATGTCCCCACTATAATCCCCATTTTAATTAATGATTAATGTATATGTAATATGTGTCTATGGCCAAACGATGTATATGCGAATTGCATTTCCAAGTTTTAATAATAAAATGTGATGTCAGCTGCTAAGGGGGACATGGATAGAGATGGGGATTGAATTAATCCACTAGAGAGAGGAGGGTCTAGGAGAATGTCTAAGAGGGGTCAAAAGGGGAATTACTCATGTCTATTAATTCCACCCACATTCCGGAATTTTATTATGACTATGTATTAAACTCTATTTTTTGATTGAGTATACCCAAAGCCAATCATTGAATGCATGTAAGAGGGTGGGTGTGAGAAGTCACATCCCATAGTTATTGGGAGCATGGGGGATGGGTACAATCAGTTTGGGGAAGTGTGTGAGTCAAGCAAGTGAACCAAAGGGAGAAAATTCATATGGGTTTCTACAACAGTTGGAGACAATCAAGTTTTTGGCATGAACAACAAGTAGAGAGAAATACAAAGAGCTTGGAGTTGGAACATCCATGGAGGGATAATTCTAGAGCATGTTGGAGCATTTATAGAGTGTATTTGGAGTTGAATATTGAATATTCAGGTTGTTAAGACTAAAGAGTAAAATCTTGTGTGAGTTGCACTGTAACAACAAGTGTTTGATGTTGTTGCTGGTAGTTTTCCTGACAGTGAGTTCCCTTGATTTTCCCAACTGAGATATTCTTAGTTACTTGTGCCATGGAGACCCTAATAAACGAATAGGATGCTAAAGGGGTACATTCCTTGGGTTGGACATGTTGAAAGGAATAGAGCTAGTGGAAAATTGAGATAACGGGAGGAGAATACCAGTGGGTTGTGGGATTTCTGAGCTGTGAGTGTACAATGAAAGACCACCCTATTTTGTGGATTACTAGCCTCAGCTTGGGGGTGAATTGATGTTGATATTTGGAGCAACAAGTCTATGGTTGGGTGGAACGTCCATCCCAAGCAAATGGTTGCACAATTGTTTATAAATGATAAGTGTTTTATCTTGTTGTTGTGTTATTTAATGTGTTTAATTGGTGTGCATTAAATATGTAATTGTTTTTTTTTTTTTACATTCTGCTATGTGATCTATTTACTGCATTCATGTGTGATTTTATCATGTTGTAGATGCATCTAAATAATGGTAACAATTAGCATTTAAAATTTGGTTGGAATTCGTAGTTGATAAGTTACAAGAAAATAATTAGTTAGCAACAAATTTTTTGTTTAAAAGTATTCCACACCGTAACTGACCTCAACTAGGATGGGGGGCATTACAATATGGTATTAGAGCCTATGGTTCAAACACCGGGCTTGTATGGCCTAAGACTAGTGCGAATTGGTAAAATTCGTTGCTGCAGATTTAGGTCTATGCCAATTTGGGGAAAGATGGTGAAAAAATCAGAGAGAAATATCCAAATTCGTGAGAAAGATTCGAGTTTAAATGAATCAGAACTATTTAACAGGTTTATTAGAGTTGATCTGCAGAGTTGTAGAGCTAAATTTGATTTGGAATGGTCGAATTTTGTGTTTTAAAGGCCACTACAGTGTTTTACAGAGTTGATGAATCGAAAACCGAGATCACGTTTGATCGTGAGATGAACGACCCATATTCATTTTAATAAATTTAAAAATTCATAAAGTTTCGACCATTTGAAAGGTTGAGTATATCAATGTCTGAGATTAGTTTTCAATGGTTGAGAAGTTGAAGCAGATCGATGGTATTGATTAGTTTTGGAAGTTTGGGAGTTTTGGTTGATTGGCAACCAAGATAATATTGGCTGGGAGATCGACGATCCAAATTCATCGGGGATTTGGTTGAAATTATGAGTGTTAGAAATTCACCAAGAGAAATCGTCGATGACCGATGGTCTGGTCGGCCAAATTGGTGAAGAGTTTGGTTAATATAAAAGAGATATCCAAGGAACGATGAACAATGGTCAGGTGTCAACAGAGTTGGACAAAGTTCATTAAATCAACGACCGATATCATTTTTGAAAAGAGATCGATGGTCCAAATTCATCGGGAGTTCAACTGAAAATTTTCTAAGTGTTTTCATTCAACAATGGAAATCACTGATGGGCCGATGGTCGAGTGTTGACCGATTAGACAAAATATTGGAATCGAGCAAGATAAATCACCAATGAGTTGATGGATGGGTGTTGACCAATTTGACGAAGTGTTTCGATCAAGCAAATAGAATTTGTTGATGGATGATGGGATGATGGTTTGGTGTCGGTTGAATTAGCAAGGTGATCGATTCATCTAAGAGAAACAAATGATGACCGATGAACAAAATAAGGGTGATGACATGTCATGCCACGTCAACATTTGCTATGTTAGCTAAAGAAATGACTAACGACCGATGGTCGATGGTCGGGGTTCAGATGAATTGGTAATGTGTTCATCCGCTAACAAAATTCATTAAAGGCCAATGGTCAAGTATGTTGGTTTAGCGATGTAGTGTGAATCAGTTGCCAAAGGAATGGGCCAATGTTTGACTATCAGGTCGACAGTTTGGGCAAAGTATTGCACATATCCAAAGGAAAGTGTCGATAAACCATTCGATGATGGATTTTAAATTGACGACTAATATCTCACCTATTTTGAGATCGATGACTCATATTTAAAGGGCTATTATAACAATGAAACAATCGGTTTTACATGAAATTTCCAAAATTTTCATATTTTTTAAGGTAATTAACATGCAGGGTGATTTTGAGGCCATAAACAAAGTTCTTAGCCAATTGAAACCCACGAAAACATAGTGTATCAAGGTACACTATGTCTTTACAACTCAAATAAAAGAACTTAGAGAGAGCTATCCAATGAGCAACTTTGGGCACAAAACATAGCTCGTATGAGAAAGTTACAACCAAAACAATTAAGATAAAATTTTGGCATCAGATTAGTTCCATAAGGAATAAATCCTTGATCAAAAGTTCATTTGGGGCTCAGGAGCAGTCTATGGAAATATTATGATCCATAGAAGACAACCATGGAGCTAGATTTGGAATCTAGGTATGTAAAAATGTGAAGGAAGAAAAAATATTCACCTATAAAATACATGAATAAATTTTGAAAAATGGTCAAAACCTCTTCAGACCATAACTTTCAGCTCAGAGTTCAGATTTGAGCAAACAAATAGTTGTTGGAAAGATATTGAGGAAGAGAAGAAATCTATCCACCCAAAAGTTTTATTTGGGAATTACATTTTCTTAGAAAGTAATAAAGTGTTTTATGTAGCAACAAGCGAGTGGAGAATTGCAACATGTAAATTTTGTAACGTTTTACTCAGAACTCATAATGAGGCATGGGTACAACTATTTGAATTTTTTTTAAGAGAATAATGCATCTAAGAAATCAGATTGTGAATTGGTGCATTGTTTTCTTCATAAATTGTTGAGAAGAATAACTTGTAAACTAATTGATGAAATGTTTTATATATGCACGTTCTAACAATAATTATTACATGCACATTTCTTGCAAAATTAGAGATATAGGAAAGCAATTTTGGTTCTTATATGAGGAGTGGAGTTATGGAAGACGCTTAGGGATATTACAACCATGAGGAATATATTAGAGGTCTGAATGTCAGCATAGGAATTGTTGAGACAAATTCTAATGGAAGAAGTGACATGTATGATCTTGTCACTATGAGAAGCTTGCATAGAGATGTGTAGATCTATAGAGAAGATAATGAAAGGATTATGAAGGCTTGGGAATAGATACTTCAAAGTTTGAATATGTTGCATAAAAAAGTCAACAAATACTCTGACACTAAGAAAGAAACTAGTGATAGACAAGTGATAACGTCTAGATCCCAAAGAAAAATGGATGATCATGGAAATGATAGGAAATTTCAAGAAGCATAAGTAGGCATCATCATTCTCCAAGGTAATACACTAGAATAAATCACGCAAGTTCAGATCCAGGGATCAACTCGAGTGTGTCTCCTATTAGAATAAAAAGAAGAAGGCTTGAGGAAGACATATGTTAAGGTGAACTCAAGAAAATTAAGCCACCAAATTTCAATGATGAGCACAAAAAAGGAAAAGAGGTCAAGGCCTGGCTATTGGAAATGAAAAAAATGTTTTCAATTGCATGATTGCCCCTTAAAGGTAGAAGTTAGAATTCCTACCTACCACTTGCAAGGAAAGGAAACCATGTGGTGGGATCAACTTAAGAAAACCAAGCACCTTGATGAGAAGAGGATCTCATGGAGGCAGTTCAAAGGATACTTCCAAGACAAATATTTGTCCAAACATTATTATGAAAGGAATATGAAAGAGTTCTTTGAACCCAAGTTGGGAAGCATGACAATGGATGGATATGAGAAAAGATTCTTTGAATTGTTGAAGTATGTTGACTTCATAAAGGATGAAAAGGTCAAAACCCAAAGGTTTCTAAGTGGGTCACCCTCTTTCTATGGTGATAAGATTCAGTATAATAACCCAAAAACTTTGGAGGAAGCTATAAGGAGAGAAAAGCAGAGAAAGGCCATTTTTCCAAAAGGCTTGGAATGACAAGATGAAGGGTAAAGTATCAAAGACAGAAAGGTTTTAAGCCAACATTTTTCAAGAATAGTTCTCAAGAAAATTAGTGAGGCCAGTCAGCCCAAAAAGAACACAGGAATATAGATTCATTTGGGAGAAGGCCAAGGAAGAAACCTGTACAATGTTGGGGATGTGATATAAATCATTTATATAGGGACTACCCTCACAAAGGAGAAAGAATGAGGACTATCCACAACATTCATTAGGTTGAAACAATGGAAGACATGGGAGAAAACATGCCAAGGATTTATGCATCCTTGGACAACAAGTAAGAAAAATATCAATCCCCCATAATTGAAGTGGAAGGTAAGATTGATAACCAACCCATAGAAATTTTATTTGATTATGGAGCTAGCCATAGTTACATAAATGCTAAAATTGTTGAAATATTTCACTTGCAAAAGAATAAGCATAAGAAATCTTGGTTAGTTAAGTTAGCCATAGGGGCTAAGAGAAAAATCAACGATCTAGTTAAAGATTGTCCGATAGACATGAATGGACTCAACACAAAGGTAGATGTGAACACCATTCTGTTGGGTTCATATGATTGTGTAATTAGCATGGATTGGTTGTAAAAACACCATGTTGTCCTAGACTGTTACAACAAGACAATCACATGTATTGATGAAGAAGTGGAACAAAGCAAGATTCAAGACATTCCAAGAGTTGTAGCTGTTAGAGAGATTTCATCTATGCAGGTGAAAAAGAGTTTCAGGAAGGGATGTTAGATTTTTTGCGGCCTATATTGAAGAGGAAACTAGAGATAAAGTGGGAAGTATTGAAGACCATCCGGTCTTAAGGGATTTTAAAGGTATTTTTAGAGAAATCTTAGGATTTCCACCAAAGAGAGACATTGATTTCTCTATTGATTTGGTGCTAGGAGCCGCACTAGTGTCCAATACACCATACATAATAGGCACACTATAATTGAAAGAGTTGTATATTCACCTTGAAGAGTTGTTAAATAAGGGGTATATGCACCCAAGTGTGTCACCTTGGGGAGCCCTAGTTCTTTTTGTGAAGAATAAATATGGAACCTTAAGGCTCTGTATTGATTTCAGACAACCTAATAAGGTTACAATAAAGAACAAATATCCTTTTCCAAGGATTGATGATTTATTTGATCAACTAAAAGGTGCAAGAATCTTTTCCAAGATTGACTTGAGACCAGGTTATCATCATGTGAGGGAAAAGGAAGAAGAAATCAACAAGACAACATTAATAACAATATATGGGAATTATGATTTCACAATAGTGCCATTTATATTATCAAATTACCTAGTTGTTTTCATGTTCCTGATGAATGGAGTGTTCAGGAAATACCTATAAAAGTTTATAATCGTGTTCCTAGATGATATACTCATCTAATCTAAGTCAGAGGAGGAACATGTGCAACATTTAAGAATGTTGTTACAAGTTTTAAGAGAGCATAAATTGTATGATAATCTAATTAAATGCATCTTTTTATGAAAGGAAGATTCATTGCTTGGGGAATATCATTTAAATCAATGGGATAATAGTGGATCTAGAGAAGATAGGGGCTATTAGAGGATGACTAGAGCCAAAGAATGTCATAGAGGTCATATCAATCATCGTTATTTCTGGTTATTACCGAAGATTCATAAAAGGATTCTCAAAGATTGAAAGCCTGATCACTTCTTTGCAAAAGAAGGGAGTGAAATTTGAATGGACTTCCAAGTGTGAAGAAAGTTTTCAGTGTAAAGAAATTTTAACAAGTGTGCCAATATTGAATATTTCATATCTAGATGAATAGTTTTTTGTGTGCATTTATGCATGGAAGGAAGGGCTCAGTGGAGTTCTCAGTCAAACTATCATGCGGTATGCTATGAGTACAAAAAACTAAAATAGCATGAGAGGAATTATGATACCCATGAATTGGAATTAGTGGCAATTGTACATGCATTGAAACTGTGGAGAAATTACCTTATGGAGAATAAATTTAAACTAAAGACAAACCACTATGGTATGAAACAATTGTATGGACAACCAACATTAAATGCCAGACAAACTAGATGGATGGAATTTCTGAGTGAATATGACTTTGAAATTAAGTATATAAAGGGAAAGGAAAATCAAGTTGTTGATCCAGTCAACAAGAGATCTCATGAAGTGCATATTGTGGCCATTAGCATGTATATGACTGATTTGAAAGATCAAATCATTGCATCAGTAAATTCAGATCAACATTATCTAAAAAGAAAAGAAACATTACAAGAAGGTAATTTTCAACATAAATTTAATTATTATGAGATGAAAGAAGATGGAATTATCATGTTCAAAGGCAAGTTATATGTGTCAAATCCCATTGAGCTGAAAAATGCAGTGCTAAAGGAAATGCACAATGTGCCATATGTCGGGCACCCAGGATATTAGAAGGCAATTGCATCTGTAATAAGCCAATACTTTTGGCTAGGAATGAAGAAATAAGTGACTAATTACATATTCAGGTGTCTAGAGTGTCATAAAGTAAACACATAACATAGATATCCAGTGGGGTTATTACAACCATTACCCATTCTAGAATGGAAGTGAAAAGTTGTCACAATGGATTTTATTACAAATTTGCTGAGAATGGTGAAACAATATGATTCCATCATGGTGGTTGTGGATAAATTAATTAAGGAAACACATTTTATTCCAGTGAATACTACACACAAGGCAACACATATTGCAAAGATATACATGAAAGAAGTTGTCAGGTTACATAGAGTGTCGAGGGAAATTGTTCAAATAGAGACAAAAAGTTTACTTCCAATTTTTTGAAAGGTTTGTTCAAAGGTTTTGGGAAAAATCTAGTACATCGACCCATATTCACATGGGAAAACATAGAGGACTAATATAATATTTGAGGAAATGCTTAAAATTTATGTGATGGACGAACCATCAAAGTGGAATGATTATATCCACTTAGTGGAATTTTCATACAATAATGGTTATCAGGCCTCATTAAAAATGAGTTCATTTGAAACATTGTACAATAGAAAGTGTAACACACCAGTGAGTTGGGATAGTCCAACATATAGAGCAGTTGTTGGACCAGATTTGTTAAAGGAAATGGAAGAAAAGATAACAAAGATTAAGCAAAATTTAAAGGTTGACAAGAATATGTAGAATAATTATGTAGATAAGAATAGAGTGTTTAGATATTTCAAAGTGGGTGAACATGTGTTTTTTAAAGTGAAAGAAAAGATAAGTTCGCTGAGATTAGGAAGTTTCTCAAAGTTGGCAACAAAATATTGTGGACCTTTTGAAATATTAGAAAAGATAAGGTCAGTTGCATACATGATATATTTGTATGCATCCATGAGAGTGCATAATGTATTTCATGTGTCATTATTAAAGAAATATGTGCCTAACCCTAACCACATAATTGATTGGACTATGATCTAAATGGAGCACGAAGGGGATTTTTAGGTGGAACCAATACACATTTTGAATCGAAAAGTTAAAGTGCTTAGGAACAAAGACATAGGGTTGGTAAAGGTTTAATGGAATTGCTACAGTTCTGAAGATGCTACATGGGAGCATGAAGAAAACATGCGGGAGGAATACCTGCAAAGTTTTGTCAATTTTGAAGAAAACAAAATGCAAGACTCCATTTTGAGCAGCTAGAGTTCCAGAACCACATCTTAGAGTCCTATCCAACCTATGTTAGGGGCCCTGATAAAATAATGGCACATTCCATGGGTTAGCCATGATAAACAAAAGGTACAGTCCTTGGGTTAGCCCTGATAAATGAATGGTGCATTTCTTGGTTCAACAAGTTGAGATGAACAAGAGATTATGGTTGGAACTACTACTGGAGTTTTAAAAATTGCAGAATTTTGTTTTCTAAGTATTGCGATGTAAATTTTCATATATGTATATCGACATAGTGTGCACCAAAGACGGTGCAAAATTTTATGGGAGGGGGAATGTAATTTCCCCACTATAATCTCCAATTTAATTAATGTTTAATGTAGATATAATATGTGGTTATGACCAAGCGATGTATATGCAAATTATATTTCCAAGTTTTAATAAGAAAATGTGATGCTAGTTGCTAAGGGGGACATGAAAAAGATGAGGGATGAATTAATCCATAAGAGAAATGAGGGTCTAGGAGAAAGTCTAAGAGAGGTCCAAGGGAGAATTTCCCATTTCTATTAATTCCACCCAGATTCTAGAATTTTATTATGACTATGTATTAAACTCTATTTTCTGATTGAGTGTCCCCAAAGCTAATCATTGGATGCATGTAAGAGGAAGGGTGTGAGAAGTCACATACCATAGCTATTAGGAACATTGGGGATGAGTACAATCAGCTTGGGGAAGTGTGTGATCAAATCAAGTGAGATAAAGGGAGGAGATTCATATAGGCTTCTACAACAGATGGAGACAATCAATATTTTGACATGAACAACAAGTAGAGATAAAGAAATAGAGCTTGGAGCTACAAAATTCATGGAGGGAGAAGTATAGAGCATGCTAGAGAATTTATGGAGCGTATTTGGGGCTGAAGACTAAATATCCAAGTTGTTAGGCCCAAGGTGTGAACATTTGTGTGAGTTGCACTATAACAAGTGTTTGTTGTTGTTGTTGGTAGTTTTCCTGGAAGTGATTTCCCTTGAGTTTCTTGACTGAGATATTCCTGGTTATCTATGCTAGAGAGACCCTGATAAATGAATGGGATTCCTGAGGGACTAATATTAGTGAAGGGGTACATTCCTTGAGTTGGAAAGGTTGAGAGGAAGAGAGCTGGTGGAAAATCGAGATAGCATGAGGAGAATACCAGTGGGTTGTAGGATTTCTGAGCTGTGAGTGGACAATGAGATACCACCTATTTTGTGGATTAATAGCCTTATATCGAGGGTGAATTGCTATTGATATTTGGAAAAATAAGTATATGGTTGGGTGGAACATCCGTCCTAAGCAACTAGTTGTACAACTGTTTATAAAAGATAAATGTTTTAACTTGTTGTTGTGTTATTTTATGTTTAATTGTTATGCATTAACTCTGTAATTGAAAACAATTTTACATGCTGTTGTGTGAGCTATTTAATGCATTCATGTGTGATTTTATCATGTTGTAGATGCATCTAAATAATGGTAGCAGTTAGTAGTTAAAATTTGGTTGGAATTCGTAGCTAATAAGCTATAGGAAAATAATTAGTTAGAAACAATATTTTTTGTTTATGAGTATTCCACACCGTAATGGACCTCAGCTGGGCTAGGGGACATTACAAGATATTTCTTCGAAGCATTATAAATAAACCATAATATGCAAAACATTTTTCTAGTTTGATTTTGAGCACAAAGCCAATACTATCTTCTTGAAGCATTCATTCAAATATTGATTCTTCTTGTGATTTGATTGCATTTATTGGGATACAATTTAAAGTTAGGCATGAGGTGAGTCATTTGGGTTGATATGTAAAGTTATATTTCTTGAGTTAAATATGGGAAAGATGCCAGTCATTTGGACTTCCATGTAAAAAAGAAATGTTCTATTGGTATCAAAGTTGGGATAAATATTTTTTTTCTTTGCATTCATCCAGCTCAATTCTTTTATGAAAACATTTTTGTTGAGGTTGTTAAATACCATGCTTTGGAGGTGAAGAGAGAGTTTTTCCAATCCAACCTCTCATACATTATTTCATTTAACATGACAAGCATGGTAGTGGGAAGAAAACCCAAATTCATTGCATCAATAAAAAGCTTAGCCTAGTAGTAAAGATTACCTTTGTTGTTTGAAGAAAGTTGTAGGTGAATCATTGCCAAAAAATAATTGTTGGCTTGAGAATGTGAAACATTTTCTTAATATTGTTTTTTGTATAAATTTTAATAATTTTTCTTAGGTTAGTTGTGGGTATGAATGGATAAGTGAAGAAATCCAATACTTTCTATCCACTAGGACTTGCTTTATTTCTCAATTCATGAGAATGATGTAACTATGGTGATTAATTGATTCCAAATGTGCTTACCAAATTATGACCCTTTCACTTTTGTTTCAGGTGGTCTTCGTGTTGTAGATTTCTCTTTTATTCTTATTATTCATGGGCTATTGTGTGATTAGAATATTATGGAACAAAATGTCAATATAGCTTACTTGTTACCATTGCTTTATATGCACCTTTAATGTGAGCATAAAAGTGAATTCCATGAATAAGGTGTTAGGCTCTTGGGGTAGAAATCCTCAAACTCCTTGGAGGTATGCTCTCTGCCATTATCCACTCTCAATACTTTAATCTTCTTCTGTTTTTGGTTTTTAACTAGAGCTTTGAACTCATGAAACCTACTAAATACCTTGTCCTTTGTATTTAAGAAGTAGATCCAAGTCTTGCAAAATGAATCATTAATAAAGGAAGCATAATAGATACTTCATGTTATTTATGCTACTAACATAAGTCCACAAAAATCTGAATGTACTAGGTCTAAAATCGCCTTAGAATTATGCTCATTTCTTGGGAAAGAAGCCTTGACATGCTTTCCAAGCATGCACCCTCTACATATACCATGTTTCTCAATACTAAACTCTGTAAGACTTGTGACTATAACCCATATAATAGTCAATGCCTTGTGATGTAGGTGCCCCATCCTCTTATGCCACAACTCGCACAAGTTGTCACTGTTATGCACCAAGTCTCAAATAGGTTCACCTTGCAGCCTGTACAAATTAACTTCTCTAACCCCTATTACTTTAGTTGTATTTGGGATAGAATCCTTTGGCATGATGAGGAATTGTTGGTTCTTAAAATCAAATACAAATCCCTTATCCTCTTTATGAGACCCTATAAAAACATGACATCGTCAAAATATAAATAATTACGTGACTTGTGTTGGAAATGAATAGTACTAATTCTTGCTACTAGTTACTTGACATCATCACCAAGATCAGCCTGTATTCCCGAGTCTTGATTTTTCAGACTAGAAAACAACTATTTTGATGATGTCGTATATCGATATGCCTCACTGTCCACATACCATGCATTCCTAGGAATCATCCTGGTAAAAGGGAAAGATACTAATAAGAAATCATTCTCAAACTTAGAAACAAACTTGTTCTTATGAGTTTTTACAGAGGTTGCTACCTACTTATGATGCTACTTTCCTTTACCCTTCTTCTTATTTAGACACTGTGATGCAAAATCGTCGTGCTTATGATAACTAAAGAACTTTATTTTACTCAAGTCCTTATTTCTTGTTTGTGAGGTTGAATCCTCACTCTTTTCCTTACCTTTGTTAGGTGTTTACCTCTGCCCTTATTTGATTGACCAAATAGAGCTAGGTTCTCTTCATCATCCTTCTTGTTGGCCTTTGATTCCATCTGAGTCTCCTCCTATATATAGTCATCCCAAATCCTCTCAAAGTCAGGAATATTTTCCCGACAGCAAATACCCTTGAAAAATGATTCCCACGAAGCTGAGAAACCATTTAGTGCCATGTTCACTAGCTCTATATCTTCAACCTTTTCCCCAACTATTGCAAGTTGTTCATGAATCTATGTGATCTTCATAAGCTAAATGACAATTATGCTTATCTCATCATCACTATGGATTTGATTTTATTCCACAATACCATCTTCCTATTTATGTTTTGAATCTAGTAGAGACTAACCAAGGAATCAAACATCTCCTTCGTTTTGTTCTTCTTAGATACACGAGGGATCATATGATCCTTTATGGCATCTAAAATCATCTACTTTGAATTCACTACCCTCTTTTTGTGAGATACCAACTCCTATGGATCTGTAGGTGGAGTAGCAACATTCTTGACAATACCCAAGACTTCCAAGTTGATCATAAATCTATGTGATATTCATAAGGTTTAACTAATTATTATGTTTTATCTCGTCATCACTATGGATATAAGTTTATTCTGCAATCTCATCTTCCTATTTATGTTATGACTCTAGTAGAGACTAACCAAGGAATTTCCCCAACCATTGAAAGTTGATCATGAATCTGTGTGATATTCCTAAGGTAGTTGATGATTATGTCTGATCTCATCATCAATATGGATCCGAGTTTCTTCCATAATATCATCTTCCTATTTATGTTCTGTCTCTAGTAGAGACATTAAACCAAGGCATCAAACATCTCTTTAGTTTTTTTCTTCTCAGATACATGAGGGATCATATGATCCTTGATGGAATCCAAGATCATCTACTTAGCCTTCACTACCCTCCTTTTGTGAGCTACCAACTCCTGTAGATCTATATGTGGAGTATCAATGTTCTTGACAATATCCCATAGATCATTCTCTTGTAATAAGAGTGTAACCCTCACCTTCCATGATAATAAATTTTAGGCACCATCCAATCTATCCTCAAACCTAAGGATAGTTGATGCCACATTGATGCCATCTCTAAGATACACTACACAAACTCTCAAATATGAAACTGAAACTTTGAAACCCTCTCACTGCTAGTCCTTCTTCCATGTAGTTAATATATTGTTGAAAATCCTAAATAATCTAAATCAAGGAAATAAGCCTCTGATACCATGTGAAAATTTCCAAACCCCAGGTGACTAAAGTCCTTATAATCTCAATCAAACAAGTATATTGTTGAATTTAATTATTGCAGAAATAAATTTCAGACCATCACATTAATAACACAATAGTTGGAAATCAAATAGAGGAAGCATAGAAATTAATTTCGTAGAACACATGTAATTACTTCTTCAAAACTATATTTTCATTCCTTCAAAAAACTTACAAGGAAACCTCCACAAGCTTCCCACAAAACAACATTGCACGTATACCAAAAAACCCCTCAAACTGAGCGAAACAACTTGTAGGGAGAGTACGACCAGTTGTACGACCTATCTGTACATATGTAAATACAACTCTGTCCATACAACTATATGGATCCATACGACATTGTCTATATCACTGTATAGGACTGCGTGTTAATGAAAATGTCTCTTTCCTAGCTACCTTCTCTCTCTCCCTCTTTGTTGCTCGACCTAGTCAAGTGTTCATGTGTCATTGAAATCTTTATCTTGACCTATCTTTATAGTTTTAGCTGAGACTAAAAACCTAATCTATTTGTGAGATTAATCATAGTCTAAGTCATGCATGCATGAAATACATTTTTTAGACCCAATTGCTAAAAATACGAGCTTTACTTTTGAACTAAAGTGAATTACAAAATAGAGTTACTTTAGTTTTCAAAAATATCTCTAATTATTTCTCTCACATTTACATGAAACCTGTGCATAAGTTCCCGTCTAATCTACAATTTTCAACATATTTATCCTAATCTAGTTGAAATATTTAAGTTGAAGAGATGCAAGAATGAAAAGTCTTGGTTGGTTCAATTAGCCATTGGAACAAAGAGAATATGAATGGATTTAGCACAAAATAAAATTTGAATGGAGTTAGCCACTGGTTTAGTAGATATGAATGGAGTTAGCCACTGGTTCAGTAGATATGAATGGAGTTAGCACAAAATAAAATTTGAACATCATACCACTTGGTTCATATGATTGTTTTATTGGTATGGATTGGTTGGAAAAACATTATGATGTGCTATATTTCTACAACAAAGCTGTCACATGATTTGACGAGGAAGGGAACTTGAGAACAATTCAGGGTATTCTAAGGGAAGTATCAAATAAAAAAATCTCAGCCTCACAGTAGAAAATAAGATTTAGGAAAATATTTCAAATATATGCATCTCATATGGAAGAGGCTGCCAAAGATAAGGTGCCAAATCTTGAATATTGTTGTAATACCCCAGGTTGACCCCAATTCTAACTAAACATATAATATGGTGAGACATGTTACTTTAAGGTCATAGTTCCTGTGTAGTAAATAGGTTAGTGAGACAGATGCTAAAAGGGCCTATAAAACTATCTTATGTAGTATGTAATCACAATTAGATATTAATAAAATCACACCACTGCTGCAGACTGACTCGACAAAAGAATAAGGGGGATAAACTCCACTAGAGAGGGAAAAGGGGCTAAGCCTAGGAGGCTTAGTCCAAGGGAATGTTTTAATAATATTCCTAAAGTTACTTTATAGAATACATCTAGTTATCCTGAGTTCCCAAAGAAAGGGAACAGACCACCAAGTAGGTGAAAGAGAGGTTTATGGGGTGAAAAGTGTCATCTCATGAACATGCAAATATATTAGGAAATATTAGTGAAATTTCCCATATTCACCATCATTATTCTCTCCAACTATTGGGGATGCCATCTATCATGCTCACGAGGGTGGAGAGGATGAGTCTTTATTGCTACCATTCAAACTGTATTGCCATCACCATACCCGTAGTGAGAAATCCTTGTGGGCAGTTTTTTCTAATAAATAAGTTGAAGAGGTGGGTTGTTAGGCCCATGTGCTGCTCAAGAGGTAGGTTGTTAGGATCATATGTTGTTGAAGATGCAAGTTTTCAGGCCTGCATGATATTGAAGAAGTAGGTTGCCAGGCTCGTAAGCATTCTCTCCAGGTGAGAGAACTATTGGGAATTGTTTTCCCAAGGTGAAAAATTGTAGCTACAGGGCTTTGAGACTTCATGTTTGGTATGTTGTTGAAGCCCCAGAAGGGAAGTGGGGTAGTCGAAGGACTATTGAGAAGATAAGGGGCACACTTCCTAGGGTGGGAAAAACATGTGGGGAATGAGCGACTGTTGGCTAGTTGTTAAACTTTGCACTTGAATTTGAATATTTCTACTGAGAGACCATATCTTGGTTGGGTTTTCCTTATCCAAGTGGAGTTTATGCCCCAATTTGGGGGTGACTTGATGTTGAGTTATAAGTAGTAGAGTCTAAGGATGGGAGTAAATTCAGAGGTCTACATGCAATTGGTGGCTATTTATATCAGATAAGTGTTCACCAAGTGTTTGTTTTAATTACTGTATGAATGATTATGTACTCTTGTGTTGGTTATTTGTTGTGCTATTTATATTTCAACATACTACTGTTAAAATGGTACAAGAACTGTAATTACATATTTTCTTCCATGACAATTGTTGTTGGAATTATACATCTCTATTATGGTTTTCTTGAATATGTTGTATGCGTATCTTGTAGCTATTGTTCATAATTATTGTACAGAAGTAGTACATTTTAATGAGTGAAATTAATATCAGAGGAAATATATACTTGAGTATATATTGTTGGTATTCTTTATATAATTATGTTCATATGCCTAGCTGGAACTTGGGCATAGCTTAGCCAAATCAGGATGGAAATTCCCTTGTCTAGATACAAAAAATTCACATGCGCAAATATTTACTCAAGCGACGATGAGGAAGGCCTCAACTGGTAGGAAGGTCTTTGCATATCATTTCGAAGGCCCAAGAAGCCTTAGATTTTACTTAATGAAGACTGAATTTGGCTCAGACATAAAGAAGACTGTTAAAATGTTAAGAACCAAACATCAATATAGCATATAAAACCTCAGGAAAAGTACTCAACGCCTTGAAAAAGAGATAATTTCAGATAATAAGCCTCTTCGAGGGGGCAACCTCCTTTTACCCCACTTAAATGTTCAAGTACAAGATGATTCAAAATGAAAATGTCTCCTTGGTATATATAGGAGACTAGGAGGTATAATTACAAATAATGG
>JASDQU011504810.1:0-23124 GCA_032191745.1 Picea mariana
TAGTTTGCCACATATGTCCTTTGCTGACATGGTCTCTCATATATGTCCTTTGCTGATGTGGTCCACCACATGTCCTTTTCCAATGTGGTCTGCCACCTATCCTTGCAGACGAGGTTTGCTGACGTAATCTGCTGACATATATCTCCCTGATCTAATGGTCATCGTATGTTTTCCAAATCCGATGTTCCTTACTCATTTCGGATTTCTGGCTCTCCGAGCTTCGGGTTTTTCAAATCTAAAATTTTTCACAACGTAACCTCCTCGCCTCTTTATATCCGAAGTGAAGGATGTTTGTCGATCATGTTCTTATATCGATGGCTCGATCTATCTACGGTGCAACTTTTATACTGACGGATGATGGGTATTCGCATAAGTGAGATATCAGATATTTTACCTTGCTTATCATATCCTTCCACTCGAAATGATCCGATGGCTGATGGGAATTCGGGTTTGATCCGATAGCTGATAGGTATTCAGATAATCAAACTCTCAACCCTTTTATCTTATCCTCTCCTTCCACTAAAATGTGATCCAACGGTCATGACGACACTCGAAGAAGATCAATGATCAAGGATGATTGCAGAACCATAACTTGCGAGTGATTTAACTCATCACCAAAACTCCACAATTTGAAGTTGTGCACTATTGGTGAGTCAATCACAATCATTGATCTTTGATGCTATAAGATCTAATGTTCCTGAGTAATTGTGGGATTGGAAATAACACAATCATTAATTATCCTTTCATTCTCCGCAATCTATCCCTGTCATTGATCTTTTGATTCTGCATCTGATGGTCACAACTCAATCTGACTTAATATAATCGCTTGTTGGATCAACCACAGTCATCTATATCCTAGTCTACAAGATCTGATGATCTAGACCAATTGCAGGATTGGAACTAGCAAGTCATTTATTTCTCCTTCCGATCTCTGCAATCTATCCCTGTCGTTGATCTGGCGATTGCGCATCTGACGGTCACAACTTGATATGACTTAAACTGATCATTTTTTGGATCAGCCACAGTTGTCTATATTCAAGTCTATGATATCTAACAATCTAGACCGATTACGGGATTAGAACTAGCAAGTCGTTTAATTCTCCTTTCGCTCCCCGCAATTCATCCCTGCCATTGATCTAGCTTGCAGATCCAACGGTCACGATCCTCCAATGATCCTTAAGCCCACGATAACTCATATGACCGACGTCCATAAAATGAGATGATCAACACGGTCGATTTATTGATCGGAAGGCTGATGAGGCTTCTCACCCTGAGCTTACGCTTTTCCTTCTGAACTTTGATCTATGCGTATTGTTCGCTCCTCCTCTGAGCTTATGATTTTCCTATTTTCCATCTTCGTTGTTGTTCTTACCATCAATGAAAAGCACACTCTTCCTGTAAAATACGCCAACAGATATATATTGTCTCTGATATGCATCCTTGGAATCATCATCCTTACTTAACTTGTAACTTTTCTGCATAGGAGTACTAACTGATTTGCAATATTTCATTCCAAACTCATTCAACATTTCTTTGATATACATTTCCTAATAGATGAAGATACCTTTGTTGCTATGACATATCTCTAGTCCCAAAAAGAAGGTTAACTCACCAAGAAAGGACATCTCAAACTTCTGCTACAAGTATTTGGAAAGCTTTCGACTCATACTATCATCGTCACTTCCAAAGATAATGTCATATACATAGACTTCAATAAACAATATATTGTCTCGATCTTATGCATTTCCTTTCTTGAACCCTTTTTTCTATAAATATGTCTCCAGTCTCCAATACCATGCTCTAGAGGCTTGTTTGAGACCATATAAATCCTTCTTCAATATACAAACATAACTTTCCTTCTCCGATAACTGAAATCCTTTTTCCTTCTCAAAGTAGACCTCTTCCTCTATATCTCTATTTAGGAATGTTGATTGCTCATCCATATGATACACTTTAATATTCTTGGAGAATGCATAAGCTAGTATTAGTCTGATTGATTCCATCCCGGCAAATGAGGCAAACATCTCTTCAAAATATATACCTTCAACTTGAGAGAATCCTTTGCATACCAATATTGCTTTGTTCTTGGTAACTTGTCCATCCTCGTTTAATTTTTTCCTGAAGACCCACTTTGTACCGATGAAAATATTGTTCTTTGGTCTTGGAACTAGTTCCCATGTGTCATTCATCTCTATCTGATCTAACTCTTCATTCATGGCCTTGACCTAGTGTTCATATGTGTTGGCTTCTTCAAAACTTCTTAGCTCAATTGTAGATAATAGTGCTAGATGTTGTTGTTATGATGAATGGATTCTTCTTTTGGTTTCAACTCCTGCATATTTATTTCCAATAATCTGATATAATGGATGATTATTTTTCACTCATCTTTTGGGTTTCTTTGGTGGAACTTTAATATCCTCTTTTTCTTTCTCTTCTTCTACATACTCTTCTTGTTCATATGATTCTTCATCTACTTCTTCTTCTTTCAAATCTTCTTCGTGATCCTGTTCCACTGAATCTTTGCTAATTTCTTTTATATTTGAACCATTTGTCTCATCAGCCATCACATCCACACCTTCCACTATTCTGTTGAGTCTCATATTGAAACATTGTATGATTTCCTTTTACTTGAGTACCTAACCAGTATTCCTTTATTGACTCGAGAATCAAAATTTTCAATTCTTCCATATTCTCTTTTGATGTAACATTTGCTTCTGAAAACTCTGAATTGCTTTACATTTGTTGGTCTTCCTTTTCATAATTCGTATGGAGTCTTATCACTATTATTTCTAAGCATACCTCCTTTCTGAATATAAATTTTTGAATGCACTACTTGTACACAAAATACATCTGTCAACTTGAAATCCATTACCATGGTTATGTCCATTTCTTGTACTATTATATTCTTCCTTTCAACAACTCCATTTTGTTGAGGTGTCCTGTCTACTGATAATTGAATCTTTATCTCAAGCTCGCTGCAGAATTCCATGAATTCCTCTGATGTAAATTATCCTCCATTGTTTGATCTCAAACACTTAATTTTTAACTTAGTCTCAATTTCAACCATCTCTTTGTAGGTATTGAAGCTTTCGAACATATTTTACTTCTTGTTTAGAAAGAAAATTGCAGTCATTCTTGTGTGGTCATCAACTAATGGCATGAAGTACTATTCACCTTTCAATCCTTTTGTTCATGTTGGTCCAACGAAATCAGTATGTACAATATCTAGCGGTTTTTTTGTGGAGTATTCCTTTGAATTGAACTTTGTCTTGGTCTATTTTTCCTATAGACAATGCTTGCATAGAATTTTTTTTGGCTTTGAGATATGGGGAATTTCTCTTACTGCCTCCTTTTTGTTGACTTTGACAAGAATATCAAAATTTATGTAACCCATTATTATGTGCCAGATCCAACTTTCATCATCATTTCCTAAGAAACATCTTTCCTTTCCTATTTCATTTAGAACATATATGTTGCTTGGGGTTCTTACAGTTGTAGATACCGACTTTCCTGACTCGTCTTTCCTTATATTGCACTTCTTTTAATCAAACACAAGTCTGTGTCCTTGATCACACATTGTAATTTCACTTAGAATATTGTGTTTCATATCTTCGACCAATAAAACATTTTATGTCATGGAATCCTTACTTCTGAGCTGGCTGAGTTAGAAATGAATCAGGATAAAGAGAAAATTGAAGAGAACAAGTCGGTATATCTTGTACTAACAAAAATAAGGAGGATAAAATTGAAGAGATGCCCAGAATTATCAAAGATCTATCAAATAAATTGGCTAGGATTGAAATAGAGAGAATATGACCTAACACTAGAAACCAAAATTAGTTTAGAAGGCCTTTTAATCCTCCCTAATTTTTTCAGAGAGAAAGGAGAAATGATGATCAACCTATACAAGCACCTATAAAAATGAAAATTTGGTTGATAATTCTGAAGAATATCAAATTGAGAATATTGATGAGGAGATTAATATGATGGAAGATGATACTTATGAAGTGTATGTGACTTCAGATGAATCTGAAAAATATTTAAGCTTTAACTCATATTTCAATGAAAATGATATTACTAATCATTTTGATTCATCATCATGTAAATATAGAGCCTTCTCATATGCATTAAAAGATAAATTACATATAAAATATGATCTTAGACCAAGAACCAATGTAAATAAAACCAAAAAAAATAATCAAGGTCAACGAGAAAAAACAAAAAATAAAGACAAAGGGAAAGAAATCACAGCCCCCAAACAAAAATCAGATCCACAGGTTACAAATAAATTAGATACAAAACCGAAAGAAACAAAAAAAAATAAGGAGCTATTTTAATCTGGAACGTCAACTTAATAAGATCAGAATCCCAATCCATTAGTTAGAAATTGCAAAAAATATTGTTTATAGAAAACAAGTAATGAAAATCATTGATTGGTCAGTTGCAACAACTCAACCAGATACATTAAACCAACAAGATGAAAGACCTACTGTAATATTTGGTCCTCACATTGAAGAGACAGAAGAATCAATATCCCCATTTTATATCTCTTTAACAGTCGATGAACACATTTTACACAATTGAATGCTAGATTAAGGAGCTTCTCACAATCTAATGCCAAAAATGGTTATGGAGAAGTTAGGATTACAAATCACAATACCATACCATGACTCATATTCCTTTGATGTAAGAAAATTTAGATGTTTAGGGGTGATTAAGGATATAGTAGTTCACTTAGCCCAAATACCTGTAAAAAGTGTTTTGATGGATACAGTTGTGGCAGATGTGACTGTTAACTATGGAATGCTCTTATCTAGGTCCTGGGCAAGTAAACTAGGTGTCTTGTTGAAAATGGACATGACTTATGCCACAATCCCGGTATTTTGTGGAGAGACTAGGAGATATTATAGGGAAAAAAAACTTGCTTACACTTTCAGTGATCTTAAACACCCTAATAATTATCTTGTCTACTCGAAAGATCAAGATTTTGGTTGTTTTTCCTTATCTGTAAATGATGAACTAGAAAATTCTACATAAAATGTAAATATTTCTTTGAATGAAAATAAGACTGAAGAGGGAATGTGGAAAATGTACTTCGATGGAGCTTCCTCTTGGGAAGGTGATGGAGCAGGTATGCTTATAATTTCACCTTCTGGCAAAATTTTTCCATTTTCTTTTAGATTACAGTTTGAAACTAATTCCATGAATAATGTTTGTGAATATGAAGCTTTATTTCTAGGTTTATTAGTTGCTAAGAAAATGAAAATTGTAAATCTTATTGTTTATGGGGATGCATAATTAATTGTTAAACAAATAAGGAAAGTTTATCAAGCTAAACATCCTACGATGAGATCATATAGAAATTATGCTTGGGAATTAATTGAGAATCTATTTTTGACTTTTAATATTCATGCAATTCTCATACAACACAATAAACGAGTTGATTCTTTAGTTGTAGCAGCAAGTACTTTCAAATCTCTTGAAGTGTCGAATCTTAAATATGAAATACATACCTTCAATACCTGACAATGTAAAACATTGGAAAGTGTTTGAATATGACCAACCTAATAAAAGAAATTGGAAATGATTGACGAATTTTTCATTAACTCATATTTGTAACGTACTCATCCACCCCTGGGTCAGGCACGCTACCTCAAGAAACTCTATTGGAAACTGAATTTGAATTATGATACCATTTAATTATTAAAGAAGAATGAAAGAAACATGATAGTAGCACATGCAATAACAAAGATTCATGCTACAATATAAAGAATGTTTAAACATGCCTTGAATAACAATAACCAGTAAGCATGCATGTTATAACATACGAATCTCAGAGACAATATTTAATACACAATGGAAATAAATATACAAAAGATAAACACATGACAGAGAGAACTTATATTTAACAAAATGGTTCACCAACTAGCTGCAGACTAAGGATGTTCCACCCAAGCGTAGACACTATTGTTCCAAGTCTCAACAATAGGTCACCCCTAAGCCAGGGCTATGAATTGACAAGGACGGTCCCATGGTGTCAATCAGCTTCCTAAAATAGTCATCACTCAAGATCTCACAGGTTTCTCAACACACAACAATCTAAAGTACACAAACTCTCTTCTCTACTAGCCTACACAACCCAAGAGAATGGACTCCCTTCTCTTCCATGTAGTCCCTCAGGTTGTCCACCTCCTTCTAGGGATATAGTGCATCTAGTCAGGAATATCCATGTTGGGACTCTCAATACTCACAACTGTGAATAAAATTTAGTACATGCCAATGCCTCTCAGGCATGTAGAAATTAATTCATGGTTGAAACACATCAGTCACTGCTACATCCAACAACAATGGATTCCTCCTCAATAATTCGCCCCCAGGGTCTGATTCCAACAACAAGAATGAATGAGTGAAAAAGTGGATAGAATGGAGAGTGTGGACCAAATAATAATGAATGAACAAAGTGAGTGAGAAGAATGAACCCCCAAAACAGTCCACAATATGGGTTTATATATTTACTTGAAAATCAAGAACCACATGGCCTTCCCTAAGAAGCTCATGTAGCCACTTCTCTCCATTAAAACAATTATGGGTAAATAAAATATGATAAAATGACTTATCCCCTTAAGCCCCCCCTCTCATGGAATCATATCCCTCTATAAATCTTGTCATTTTCTGTCTTGTAGCCAGCAATGTATTTTATTATTAATAATGATCATAGCATTACATTTCCTAGGCATGTTGGCCTCTTTAATTGTTTGGGCACTCCAACCTTTCATCAAATAAAAAAAATATATTATTTCATATGGGGACTCAAAAATGGGGTATTACATTCCCCTCCCCTTTATTTTGGCATTGTCCTCAGTGCATATACAAAATAGAAATCAAAATTTAAAAATTTATTCAAAAATTCGCAGGCATTATTGTCGCATGGCATCTTCATCCTCTCAAGTAGCATATTCATGACCATAACAAGTCCAGTGAACTTTTACCATATCTATAACTCGATTCTGAAGTATTTTAACTTTTTTGTCTGATATGCGCATTGGATGGACCTGAAAGTCTCCTCTGGCTCTACCTGAATCAAATGCCAATCAATAACATGGTTAGGATCATCTTCATACTTTTTTAGAAAAGAGACATGAAATACATTATGCACATTCATGTAAGTAGGAAATGCAACCATGTATGTAAAGGGCCCTATTATGTTCAAGATCTCAAATGGACCGTAGAATCTGGCTGGTATATTTGTACATCTACCCAACTTCAATGAGCTCTTCTTGGTATTCACTTCTAAGAGAGCATGATCCCCCACTTTAAATTCTCTAGTTGTCTTGTTCTTATCTGTATAAATTTTCTTTCTGTCTTGATTTTCCCTTAAATTATACTTAATTCTAACCATATGGTCTTCCATGTCCTTGATCAATTCTGGCCCAAGTATTACTTTTTATGTTGGATTGTCCCAATTCACTAGAGTACTTCATTTTATACCATACAAAGCCTCAAATGGGATCATCTTCAATAAATCTTGATACCCATTATTATAGGCGAACTCAACCAAATGCAAGTAGTCTTCCCACTTAGATGGTTTATCCATCACATACATTCTCAACATGTATTCAATCACTTGGTTGACTCTCTCCTTCTACCCATCTGACTGTGGATGGTATGTTGTGCTAAAATTCATATTTGTACCAAATTGTTTAAATAATCCCCTCCAAAAATTTTAAGTAAACTTTGTATCTCTGTCTGAAACAATTTCCTTAGCTATCCCGTGCAACCTAGAAATTTCCCTCATGTAAATTTATGCAATACTATTTGTTGTATGAGTCATTTTCACAAGGAAAAAATGAACAACCTTTGTCAATTTATCCACAACTACCATTATGGAATCATGTTGCCTTATTGTCCTCAAAAATTTAGTTATAAAATTAATGGTTACCACTTCCCATTTCTTCTCTGGAATTGGCAATGGTTGAAGAAAACCTGTTGGGTGTCTATGCTCATATTTTACTTGCTGACATTCCATACATCTGGAAATGTAATTAACAACATCCTTCTTCATTCCTAGCCAAAATAATTGGCTTCTTACTACTGCAATTGTTTTCTGGTAACCAGGATGTCCAACATATGGAACATTATGCATTTCTTTTAATACCGAATTCCTAAGTTCTTCAGAACTAGGAACATAAATTCTATTCTTATGCATAAGTAATCCATCTTCCTTAATCTCATACTCTTTAATTTCCTATTGTACATTTTCTTGTTGTAAATTTTCTTTTACCTGTAGGTAATGTTGATCTGTAACAGCAACATCTAAAATTATGTTGTTTAAATATGACTGACGCATACTAATAGTTGTATCATGCATGATATGTACTCTCCTTTTGAGTGCATCAACAAATTTATTTTCTTTTCCCTTGATATTTTTGATGTCAAAGTCATACTCACTTGAAAATTCTAGCCATCTTGTTCCCCTAGAATTCAAAGTTGGTTGATCAAAAAGATATTTCAAACCACTATGGTATTCCTTAATTCAAATTGTTTTCCCATGAGATAATGCCTCCACATATTCAATGCATGAACTATGGCAGCAAGATCCAAATCATGTGTGGCATAATTCCTCTCATGTTCCTTGAGTTTTCTCGACTCCTAACCAATGAGATGTATGTTGAGGAAAAGGTATGGAACACCTTACTCAATCATTTTCAGATCTTTCTTGGCTAGGACAAGATAGTTGGGAATTCCACTCAAGGTTTATAGCCTCAAAACATTCACTCAATCCGAAAGTATTAATTACAAGGATTAAGGCTACTTTTATGATTTGTATATGTTGCAATGTAAAATAAAATTTATACAAAGATATAAGAATGTATACAACTTTTACAATAAATTAAACATGGAGACTGTTGGGCTCCAATATACTGATGTAAATTAGAGTGTATTTGATTGTCAATCTAGTGTGTGTAAGACTTAGAGACACATCCAAAATGTATGGACTTAGAGATAAATTTAGTTCTTTAAATGGAAATAATTCAAAAGCTAATATAAGTGTTGAGTATGAAAGAAATGCTAAGATTCTTTACATAAGGTGTATTCATAGATCTCTTACCATTAATCTGCAAGCTAAAGTAAAATCATTCAACCAATATTAAGCATTCAAATTAGTAAGCATTCAACCTAGTTTAGAGTCTTGTAAATGTCATAAAGACTAAGCCCTTTTACAAGAGATGCATTCTTTTATTTCCCACATTCATGAGAAACATAACTAATTTTGAAATCAAGTAAAACACAACAACATTACCTACAAAAAAATGTAAACTGAACTAAAGCTCATACCAAAATTTACTTGAAAAGAATGAAAAAGGAGAAGTGTACTAGCTTGGCAAAGGGGGCCCTCCAATGCTTCACTTGTACACCTAAAGTTGTCTCAGTTAATAAGGAACTTCCAGCAACATTCGCATAATCATATCATAAACATCATCAATAAAAAAACACCAAACTGATCTCAAGACTGAAAATTCAGAGTTTTCTTCATTAATATAGATGTCATACTAGTCCATGTCTTGAAGTATTTAAACAAGAAGTTTGAAAATGAAAATGCTAAGAAGACTTCTAAGATGATGATCAGATCCATAACATATGCTAGGAAGGTCGAATACCCCCTTTAGATCCATAAAATATGCACAAATTCTAAGAAAATCTAAAATTGTCCATGATTTTCTGCTAAAATAGGGTATTTTCTACAGAAGTGGCTTTGTTTGACCAACGTTGACCGAGCACCTAGAAATATCAGATATCAAACCTGATAGGTATTCATCCATACTTGTACATCAAGGATCATGACACATGTCTTTGATTTTTCCCAGCTGTCCTGAAAGTACACGAACCTTGGAGCAATTACGGGATTTAGTCAAATCCTATAATTTCTGATAAATTTTTAATTTTAATGCTAAAAATTCAAAAATTCAATTCTTAATCTAAGGAATGAGAAATGTACCTTGCATGGGATGTTTTATGGAAAATATGGAATAAAATGAAGGCAAAATGGATGGTTTTGGAGACAAAAGTATGGTTTTATGGAGTGAAAGGAAGCATAAAATTGTACTCAACAGAGACCAAAAGTGAAAGGAGGAACCAAGTCATGAAAACACATATATGAGACACTAGAATAATCTGATTTATTTCATTCTAAGATACAGAAGTATATTTCTCTTTACAAACCCCTATGAAGGTATGGACCAAAGTCATATTTATAGGTCTCCGATGGGCACCAGACAAAAATACTCCGACAGTAAAATAAAACTGAAATTAATGATTTGGACCAACTTTCCATAAAAATGTTTCCATTTGACTCTGCAAAATATCTTTTATCAGCCATGAAAATTAATTCAAAAATAGACAAGAATACACAGACTATCAAGGATGAATCAAACACCTTTAAAACAAGTGGTTGAAAAGTATGATTTAGTTTTGAACCTTGTTGTCTTCAATAAGACCCTGCTATCAACGAGAGGATTAGGCTTTCAAGTAAACTCAAAAATGAAGGAAAACTGAAGCTATCTCATTTAACTAAATATAAAACCTTAGTCTTGTATTTCTCCTTCTATTCTCTCCCTTGTCTCCTCCTCTCATTCAATCTTTATTCTTTCTCAATAAGTTGAGGTAGTTCAACTACTTCCTTTAGTTAAGTCAAATTAACTTAACTAATTAGTTTAGGGAGAAACAATTATTAATAATATATACATAAGGGCCTAGTTAATAATTACTAAATAGGTGGGACCCCCTTGTGATTCCCATCATTCTTTTGCCAATCATCAAATATAAAATACAAAATTTACCATTTCGATCATATAGCACCCTTGTATCTCTCATTGATATCCTTTGAATCAAATATTTAAATATCAAAAAAAATTAAGGACATATACCAAAAAAAAAAAATCCATTTTATCCACAAAAATATCCAAAACAAAGCTTGTTGTCCCAAAAAATTGAAAATTTTTAAACACTGTCTTCATCACTGAAAATCATAAAAAAATTTAAAGTCCATATTTGTTGCTTTTCGACGCATATTTCCTCTTCTCACTGTTGTCTCCAATTGACTTTTCTTGAGTATCCATTGGTTGGTTAGATCCTTGGGGCTGTATGGCAGTGACTACATGGGAGAAATCATCCCTCAGGTGGAGACGTGAGGACACAGACTTAGAATATTCTATGGATGGACTAGAGGGGGCAGTCGCTTCTTTTCCTTTTTCTTGCACATGGTGTGGGATATTAGTTTTTAATTTTTTGTTGGTGTGTGAGGATTGTATTGGTGAAACAACAGAAGAAATTTGAACATTGGGATTAAATGGTGGTGGTAAAGGTAAGGACACAATGGGCGAACCTCAGTGGTGAGAGACAGGTTGGTGGACAATTTCATGTCAACCGTCATTAGTGGGGACTGTTGGTTGCATTGACACATTTGGAGGAACAAGAATCCCAAGAAAATTCTGAGGAGATTAAAAAGGGGATCTGTCAAGTCGAGGATGCAATATACCATGGCCAACCAAATTGAAAAAACCCTCTTGAAACAACTAGTTTAACTCTTGTGGATCAACATCAAAGTGAATAGAAAGCCGAGGCCTTCTATGGCCATGCTGTCAGTTACCTCTGCCTCTATTATTTCGGCCATTACTACCCCTGTTGAAAAAAACCACCCTATAGAAATATTTAACCAGTCATGAAAATTTCTTAATAAGAGTTGGCTCTATTATTTACTACATGATGCATGCAATCCATCCATAAAAAACGTTTATTAATTGCCACATGAAGATGGAATTGATAGGGTCATTTGGAGTATGGAAAGGCTTGTAATTAGACTAAAATAATATAATGGAAGGGAAAGATTCATGAATACTGTTCAATCAATTAATAAAACAATCAAACTATGTATACAACTAACTCCCAAACTATCAATCATCAATCATCAATCATTTCTTTCATTTCCTCACAAGATTTTCCCTTTAAAGAAAAAAAAAGAGTAACAACATAATAGGGAGTGAGAAATGTAATTGGGATAATGAGGGGAGTGTATTTTGCATAAAATGGTATAATGGAAGGGACTCTTATGGATACTATTCTATCATGCATCAAACAATGTCATTTTCAACATCAAAATTTAAACTTTTTCACTGTTTCAAAATTGAAATTCAACACTTTGTTTCCAAAAATCCAAAACTGATATTTCACTTCTAGGATGTTCGTTTGCATCTAAAATTTGTATTGCATAGGAATCATTTCATAATCATTTTCTCAATAAACATTCAACAATAGTAACATAGCTTGTGTGCAACAGGGCTGAGGAGTGAGCAACATTGTAACAATCATCAAAATAAACACAACCAACAGTCAAGTAATGGATAGACTTTGGTTCCTGATATCAACACTAGTACATTAAAATCACTACATGGTTTCACGAAATGGCCACAGAAGGGATACCTTCATATAACATAATTCAAAATTGAAAATTCAATTAACAACACTCCCAAAATCCTTTTCATTCCGGATAACAAAATTATTCAACGCATATATAATTTACCCACAGACGTATTCCTTTCATAAAAAAACGAACACACAATATGTTGTATCCATTAAACAAAATTTTGCAGTGCTGTCATCACCCCAATATCTCCATAGGATAGACTATATTATTAGACAAATGAGTAGGGTTAACACTCTTCCTGTTTTTCACAACAAATAATCAATCAAACCCATGACCAAAAGGAGAACGAACAATTCCTTTATCAAATTTTGGGTTGGTCATCTCCACAATAGTTTCCAATACACCGGGTTCCATACAAAACAATGAAGAGTAATGTGGTGAGGGGGATGAGTTGATCAAATTGAGGGTTTAGCCAAAAGGAGCACGAGAAGCTTAAAACTTCCACAAAACTTCATATTTATATTCACAGAGTTGTTATAAGGATGTGGCCATGATGGGTATGAATATTAAAAACTTAAATAACATGCAAAGTGTTCATATAACCCACATGTAATGAGTAGTGATACTCTTGGGGAAGAAACCAAAAACAATAAAGTAGAGGTAAGGCAGGCCCGAGAGTCCCCAGTTGTGTTCTTTCCCACAAGTAGAGCATGAATACCATATACAGTAAGAACATTCACACAACTTTCAAATGCGCATGGTTCAAAACAATTTTACAGAGACCAACAATTAACCACCAATATATACACAGTCAAAAACCTCCATACATTATAACTTTGGAAATGCATAGACAATGAGAAAACTCAAGAGACAACTATTGATTTAATTCAAGTGCAGAGCAAAATATCCATGGATGGAGCAGCAATAACCCATACCTGTGAAAACATTGCTAAGGAGAAACCACCAATATAATATACCTCTTCCACGGTCAAACCAAACTGAGAAGCAAAAACCAACATGATCCAGGTGGATATTGGTGGCCACCCACCTATTCCAACTGACTCCTCGTGTCCGTTTTTTTTCATCACATTCTTCTATACTGATTTATAATTGTGGGTTCTACACTTTTGGGGTTGTTTGAATCCCCACACATTGTCCAGGTGGATACGAGTGGCCTCTCGCCTAATCCAACCAGCTTATTTTGTATGTTTTCATTTCAACACATCTTGTTGTACTTTCGAGGTTGTTTTGGTGCCCTAAACATTGTTTTTTTGGCTCGCCATAGTCAAACTATATACAAAGTGAAATGTGTATTTATCTGAAATACCTTTCCAACAAGATATCGCACGCCTAAAACGGAGGTTGTATGCAAAATTTACGGCCCTAGGAAGTTGAGGTACCAAATTACACCAACTTACCTATAGGGCCCAGATAAATTTTGGCGTTTCACCTTCTAGGGTTAGGTTTTTGGATGTCTAGGGTTTTGGCATTCATGATTAATATTAAAAAGGCCTATGGAGCCTCATTGTAATCCATTTTTCTCATATGGATGCACGTAGAAGCCACATCTCTTCTCAGAGATAACCGTCACCATTTGAGCAAGTTTTCAGTTCTGCAGTTTTACAGTTTCATCCTATTTCATTATTTAATAGAAGATATTGTTCACTAGATATTTGTGTTATTCTCCATATCTTTGTGTTTATTGTATTCAGTCTATTAATCAGTTTGTTCTGCTCCTAAATCCAGATCAGTGGAATCAGAGCGGTTTGCTCTTCATTTATTTTTCTTCGTGCATGTCTCCGACAAGATATGGTTATAATAATTTGGGACTCGAACCAATCAATCCATTACCAAATCGGTCACACCGAGCCCCAAAAAACCCATGAGGGACTAAAAGAAAGATGATGGAGTAGGAGATCCTATTAAAATGTTGCTTGAGGAATCCCTCTCGTGACAAAGGAATGAAATGATGGACAACTTCACGTAGATCCTTCAACGACTGCCCACAAGAGAAGCATCTTCATGAAGCAACCATGCAACCCCCTTCAAGGTACAATTAAATTTTGATATTCCATTATTTGAAGGACTGATATATGCGGATGTTGTAGATAAATGGTTGAATCTGCTCGAAGGATATTTTTCAGTCCACAATTTTTCCAATAGGGAAAAGATCACTTTTTCACTACTCAAGGAAGTTCCCCATGTTAAAGACTGGTGGGATACTTACTCTGAGAAAAGGATCATAGAGGAATTTACAATGTCTTTGGTGGCCCCTACATGGGATTCCTTTCAAGATTCCATTATATAACTGTACTACCATGTTGGAAGCTACGAGGACTAGTACACTAGATGGACCACCCTACGTCAAGAAAGGGACCAGAAAGTACCATATTTCACCAATATCTTCCATACCCTATGCACCAAATTGGGTATCGAATACTCTAAGCATCATATGGTTCTCAATACTATGACTGTTTTCATAGATACATTCAAACATAAATGGAGTTGCTAGACATCACCTCTTTGAGAACGACTTATAGATACATTGTCAAGATTGAGAAGAAATTTAAGCAGAAACAATAAGAGTTTTGATCTGCAAACCCCTCACAGCTGAAGTAGGGAAAGGGCATCCCTAATCCACACAGCAAGGGACCAAGTTGATATGGCCACCCTCAGGACAACCAGTCCAAGCTACAACACAAGAAGGGCAATGAGAAGACAAAGAAGGACACAGGAAAATGGTGTGAGTACCATAAAATTCCTTAGCAAAACAACGAATAATGTCACTCTAAGTAGTCCCTCATGGTCGAGTTGAAGGCTTCCGTGTCAGAGGCTAATTCTGATTATGAGTCAAATCCTAAAGGAGGGAAGTGAATTATCAATGTTGAACCTAGTGGCACTATCTCTACCACCAAATTTAAGTCAAGTGAGCCAACAAACCCAAAGGAAAGGGAACGCCTCTTTCACTCACAGATGTGGGTCAAGGGGGATCCAATTCATTTCATTGTCAACAACGGTAGTCAAAAGAACTTTATTTCAGTAGAGTTCTCCAAGTGGCTGGAATTTCCAATGACACCGCACCCGCAACCCTACACCATCGGCTGGCTTTGCCAAGGAAGAGATCTTTGTGTCATCCAATAGTGTCATTTGCTCTACGACATCAAGCCTTTCAAAGATGAGGTATTGTGTGATATTTCTCCCTTTGAAGTTTGTGATGTTATTTTAGGACAACCATATTTGTGGAAGCATCAATGTTGTGTATGATTCTAGACCCCATAGTGCTATTACTACTTTGGGTAGAAAATTGTAGAGGATCCCAGAGGTACTGCCACCTACTGCTATTTCTTTAATCTCCACTAAGAAATGCAGTAAGTTCATTTCACAGACCATGAAGTTCATCTTCTTTGTGATCCATGCTCACAGTAAGCAGAAGGTCACTGCCACATCTGTGGCCTCTACATAGCACCTCTCTTTGTAGCAGAAGAAAGTGGACGGGAATGTGGAAGAATACATAGACATCTTCTCCTCATCTACAAGATTACCGACACACTGCCAAGTCAATCATATAATTGATCTGAACCCCAACGCACCTCTACCTAGTGGACCGGTCTATCGATTCTCGTTCATGGAGAATGACGAAATTAGGTGTCAGATCCTATAGCTTCTTCAAAAGGATTACATTAGACCCAAATCCTCCCCTTATGAAAGCCCAATTGTACTAGTGCAGAAGAAGGATGGGACTTGGCGACTCTGCATTGATTACAGAGCGTTAAACAAAATCATAGTCACGAACCACTACCCCATTCCTAGGATTGATGACCTTGTTGACCAACTCAAGGGGGCCAAGTTCTTCAGCAAGATTGAACTAAAGTCTGGCTACCACAAGGTTCCCATCGAACCAACTAATGTATGGAAGAGAACCTTCAAGTCCAAAGAAGGTCTCTACAAATGGCTAGTCATGCCCTTTGGCTTAACAAATGCACTAGCCACTTTCATGAGTTTGATGGATAATTTATTGATATCCTTCACCAAATCCTTCATGGTGGTATATTTGGATGACATACTCATCTTCAAAAAAATGTGGGAAGAACACATGTGGCATATTCATCAAGTTTTGAGAAATTTGTGACAGCACAAGCTATATGCCATCTTAGAAAAATGCTCTTTTGGCATGAATAGGGTCCAATACTTGGGCTACATTGTTGATGAATATGGGGTACATGTTGATCCAGATAAGATCCAAGTCATCAATGACTGGTCCGTCCCGACCACACTGACTGAGCTTCGGAGCTTTTTGAGGCTAGCCTACTTCTACCGACGGTTCATGTTGCGATTCTCCCATATTGTATGGGCCCTCAGTCGGGTGACCAAGGGAGGTGGTAGGGCTAAGTTCATGTGGGGTAAGGATTAGCAATGAGAATTCGATGATATAAAGCATCGCTTGTGCTAAGCTTCAATACTCTCCTTTCCTGATTTGCAACAACCATTCAAGATTGAGATTGATGCATCTGACTATGTTGTGGGCACAGTTCTTACTCATAATGGACATCCAATGGCATACCATAGTGAGACACTCTCTGACACTGTTTGGAAATACCCCACCTATGACAAGGAAATGTATTCCATTGTACAAGCCTTTCGTCAATGGAAACATTACATTCTGGGGAAAGAGACGATCATACACACTGATCAGAATCCTCTATAGTTCATATAGAAACAAGGGAAATCATCGAACGACCACCATCAGAAGTGGTCCACCTACCTGTATAAGTTTCATCTCAACATCAAGTATAAGATAGGTATCTCCAATCATGTCGATGACTACCTCAGTCAACCCCCTGTGGCTTCACACACTACTGTGCTCCATTCCTCTGGACATGAAGCCTCTGAGTGGCCCCAACTTTATCAGCAAGATCCATACTTTGCCACCACATATCATCTCTTGGGTACATGTGCAAATTTCACTGATTTTCAAATTCAGGAAGGACTCTTATGCCACCTTGACCATCACTGTGTTCCTACAAGAGAGCATTCAAAGATGATTTGGGAAGCCCACTACAGTCGAGTGGAGGGACATTTTGGCATAGAGGAAATTGAGGTTGTTCTTTAGAAACATTTTTATTGGCCAAAACTTTGACAGGACGTCAACAAGTATATCAGATCTTGCACTGCCTATGTCATTGCCAAGCCAACCATAAAGAAGCAAAGCTTATATACTCCTCTTCCTATTCCCGAGAAACCTTGGGAATCCATCTCAATGGATTACATGTCTATATTGTTGTCCACCAAGCAAGGAAATGACTGTGTGTTTGTGATCTCAGTTTTCGAAGATGGCCATCCTCATAGCTTGTAAGAAGATTGTCATAGTGGTAGAGACTGCCAAGCTCTTCTTCGAGTGGGTGTGGGTCCACTTTGGGATACCATAGACCATCATCTCTGACCGTGAAAACAGGTTCCTCAACACCTTTTGGTTGAGTCTCTGGTCTCTGTTGGACACTAAGCTCACAAAATCCACTTCTTTCCACCCCTAAACCGATGGTCAATCTGAGGTCATCAATCGAATGATTGTGCACATCCTGTGCATGTACAATTATAACCATCCACATACATGGGTCTAGACTCTTCCCGATGTCCAACACAATTACAATAGGGATCTCCATAGTTCCATCGACCATAGCCCATTTTAGGTGGGTCTGGGATTCCAAACCTTAGGACACATTGATGTTGCACTCCCTCTTGCCACCACACATACAAAATCTTCCCATGATCAGTCTGTGATTACCAAAGCCACCAAATTCATTGAGAGGATTTATCACATCCGCTAACCGGTCCAAGAGATTTTGCAGAAATCCAATGCTAAGTACAAGCAGTGCCATGATCAACATAGGGTACCACACCAGTTTCAAGTTGGCAACAAAGTATGGTTATATCTACCGAAGGAGTTTCTCATCGGGCCCCATCGAAAGCTTCTCCCACTTCTTTATGGGCCTTACACTATCATCAAGGTTGTGGGTAGCAATGATTTTGAGCTCAACACTCCACCCTTCCTTGGTCTGCATCTAGTACTCAATGTGGACCTCCTTCGGCCATATTTTCCACAATTATTGGACACTTCTGAGATCACAGAACAACTGACACCAAAAAATATCAACCTCTAATGCATGGAACAAGAATCCATTCACTACTTGTTGTTGGGAAAAATACCCTACGGACTAGCAAACTAGGGTCAGACTTGCATGCAGATTTTGACCGTAAAGAAATTACTTTTTAACCTACCACCCAAAACTTAAACCCCTCTTTCACAATACATACATGGAAAGGAACTACCAACCTTGTTACTGATGTTTGGTGTAGATCCTTTGTTGCACTTTTGTCTGTTTGCTGGTGTTGCTCCTTCCAACGATAACCTGCAATCAAAACAAACAACAATGCATGCATGCTACTTTTCTACTTGAGGGCTAGAAATTAAGCACAAATTAAACAAATCATAGATAACTCATGCATTGGGATGGGAAAAGTATTCTTTTATTATTTTCAAAATGAATCAACTTACAATCAAAGTCGAGACCGACCACCGCTCCTTGATCCTGATCCTGGGCTCCTCCTCTTCTTTTGTCCTCCAACTGCTTTGCGTTAATTCTCCTTTGGCTTGAGGAAAGGCTAAAGGGTTGGGACAATGGATTCGGCAAATGGGCAGATTTTCTTCACTATATTCTTCCTTCTCCAAATGGACCCCTACCCCTTCTTTTATAGGCTAGAAGGAGCTAGGGTTTTGGACGAACCCTCGGCCATGCATGGCCGGGGGTTTCAGTTAACTGGCCCATAGCTTTTTGTCCCATCGACAACTTTCCTTTTTTTGTGATTATGAAGGTACACGCGGGCTATAGTGGGCCTACTAGTGTGTACTTTTAGGTACACGCGGGCTATAGTGGGCTAGCTAGCGTGTACTTTTAAAAATGGAGTTTTTAGAAGAGTTGTTCAGTAGTTTTTGGAAAAGAAGGGATATGAGTTGGCCTGATGCTAGGTAAGCATGTGTGGTGCAATTTAGGTTTATAACAGATAGTCTGACCCTAGTTTTCTAGTCCATAGGGTATTTTTTCCAACAACAGGTAAGCGACCCTCAAAACCCGAACAATTTCCCTATTTACATTGCGGATCAAGATTTAGGAAATTGTATCTTATCTTTTGATGATGGTTTAGATGGTTGTCCTAAGGAAAACGATATACAGCAAGAAGAGTGAAGTTATATGACAGAGGATCTGTGCAGCACCGGTGTCTGGAAAATGTATTTTGACGGTGCCTCATCTTGTGAAGGGGTTGGTGCAGGAGTGCTTTTAGTGGCTCCCGAAGGAAAGTTCGTGCTTCCTTTTTCCTACAGACTGTAGTGGGATATGGATTACACTAATAACATATGTGAATATGAAGCATTGGTCTTAGGATTGGAGGCTACCAAGAAGCTAAATATAAATAACTTAGAGGTATACGAAGATGCAGAGTTAATAGTCAAACAAATAAACCGACAGTACCAATCCAAGCATCCCAGATTAAGATCATATGGAAATTGTGCCTGGGATCTTATGGAAAACTTTTTCTCGTCCGTAAATGTCCACTTTATCCCTTGCGTAGAGAATTTACACGCTGATGCATTGGCTAAAGCAACTTCAACCTTCTCTCCTCCCACAACTTTCAAATTGAAGTATCACATAGAAATCAGACACAGACCATCTATA
The DNA here is from genome assembly GCA_032191745.1 of Picea mariana. NCBI lineage: Eukaryota > Viridiplantae > Streptophyta > Pinopsida > Pinales > Pinaceae > Picea > Picea mariana. Next base: position 20,152 of record JASDQU011504810.1, read on the forward strand.
CCAGACAATATCCAGCATTGGCAGGTCTTTGAGGATGATGAACAAATCAAGAAATTTATTGAGGCAGTGGGTGAATTCTCTGAAACTCACGTAGACCAAGAAAATCAAAATGATTTTATATGGACCATGCAAGAAGGGGAGGATCCTGAAGCTTTCCGAGAAAAATTACGGATCATCGTATGCTATTCCTTAAAAACAACCAGATTCTGAAAGGACTGATTCCTTTAGAAAGACTTTTTGATCAAAATGACATACCTCTGAAATCCACCTTACAACCCCAACCAGAAGAAGTGGAGGATTGTGATATAGGAACCAAAGAAGAATCTAGGGTGGTAAAAATATCCAAGTTCCTCCCTCCCGAAATAAAAATTAAGTATAAAGACCTACTCAGACAGTATAAGGATGTTTTCNGAACATATGACACTTCCATAATTGATCACAAGATACCTTTAAAGCCTGGGGTCAAACCATTCAGGCAAAAGCTTAGACAGATCAACCCCCTTTTGTTACCCGTGATCGAAAAAGAAGTTAAGAAGCTTTTAGACGCGAAAATAATAGTACCTCTAAGATATTTAGACTGGGTAGCAAACCTGGTCCCGGTCAGGAAAAAGAGTGGGGAAATCAGACTGTGTATGGATTTTCGAAACTTAAATAAGTTGTCTCTCAAAGACAACTATCCGCTGCCCAAAATGGACCACATGTTAGAAAAGGTAGTTGGAGCCAAACGAATGTCTATGATCAACGGGTTCTCTGGTTATAATCAAATCACCATGAATGAGCAAGACAGAGAAAAAACTGCTTTCACCACACCATGGGGTACGTTCATGTATGAAAAAATGCCTTTTGGTTTGATGAATGCAGGGGCCACATTCCAGCACACTATGGACATCGCTTTCATAGGAGAAAGGGATAAGTTCATAGTCATTTACCTCGATGATTTGACGGTTTTCTCTAAAACCAACGAAGAACACTTGATACATCTTAAACAGACTTTCAAAAAATGCCGCAGGTTTGGTGTATCTTTAAACCCAAAGAAATCGCATTTCGCCATGCGGGAAGGTAAGATTTTGGGTCATATCTTATCTAGGGATGGAATCAGGATTGATCCTAGGAGGATTGAAGCAATAGATACTATAAATATTTCCAGAAATGTAAAATAAATTCAATCTTTCTTAGGTAAAATAATTTTTTTACGAAGATTTATCCCGAATTTCGCTGAAATTGTAAAACTGATCACAGGTATGTTGAAAAAGGACAGTGAAGTAAAATGGACAACCGAGGCCAAAGCATCATTTTCACATATTAAGAGAGTCATAAGCGAGGCACCTGTGTTAGCGAGCTCAGACTATCGGAAAGATTTTCTTATTTTCTCATTTGCCTCCGAACACACTATCACCACGGTGCTCCTACAAAAGAACAAAGAAGGATTCGAACAACCGATCACCTTTTTTAGCAAGAGCCTTAGAGACGCAGAACTAAAGTATGATGTAATAGAAAAATAGGCATATGCCATGGTAAAAGCATTAAAGGCATTCATAACGTATGTACTACACTCAAAGATAATTGTGTACGTGCCTACCAGTTCTGTGAAAGATATATTGGTACAGCCAGACAGCGATGGAAAAAGAGGGCAATGGCTCGCCAAAATTCAAGAATTTGATCTGGAAGTCAAACCAACCAAATTGATAAAAGGGCATGGCCTGGCCAAACTCTTAGCTGAGTCAAATTTCATAGCCCTAGATATCAATTGCCTACAAGAAAGCGACGAAGACATGAACCTAAACGAACTAAATGAGGAAACAGGTCCAAACAAGATCGAAGAGAAGTTCATATTGTCGGGATGGTACAGAGACATAGTGTCGTACCTGCTAACTCTAAAATGCCCAAATGAGCTATCACCATCTAAATACAGGACTTTAAAACTCCATGCAGTTAAATATTGTATCACCGAAAGTCAGCTATATTGGAAAGATCCACTCGGTTTCCTGCTAGTCTGTTTAGTCGAATCGGAAACTCAGCGGGTTATAGATGAATTTCATGAGGGGATTTGTGGGGGGCATCACGCTTGGAGAGCTACAACTTAAAAGATTCTGAGGGCTGGGTACTACTGGCCAAAACTTTTCTCAGACGTTAATGCCAAAGTGCGTGCCTGCAACCCTTGTCAACTATTCGCAGGTAAACAGAAGCTCTCGGCACTGCCTCTAGTTTCAGTCAAATCTGAAGCCCCATTTCAGCAATGGGGTCTAGACTTCATAGGTGAGATTAATCCCCATTCCAGTGCTCAACACAAGTGTATCTTAACTGCAACAGATTATTTTACTAAATGGGTGGAAGCCATTCCAACAAAAAGGGCAACAAACTCGGTGGTAATCGATTTTTTAGAAGACAATATTTTGTCTAGATTTGGGTGCCCCCGAAAGATAGTTACTGACAATGCCCAGGCCTTTAAATCTATGGCTATGATCAGCTTCTGTCAGAAGTATAACATCATTCTCGGCCATTCCACAGCATATTACCCCTAGGGAAACGGATTGGCCGAATCATCTAACAAGAGCCTGGTAAATATAATCAAGAAAGTATTGGATGAAAATAAAAGGTCTTGGCATGTGCACTTAAAATACGCATTATGGGAAAATCAAATAAGCACAAAAAGGTAAATCGGCATTTCACCTTTTCAGATGGTATATGGGACCGATGTTGTGCTACCTATAAACCTAGCGCTCCCAGTGATGAATTTATGGCAAGATCAAAATGAAGAACCCAATCATGTCACCCGGAGAATAAATTAGCTGATTAAGGTTCAACAGCATAGAGTCGAAGTAGATGAGAATCTGTAGAAATACCAAGATGATATGAAGGCATTATTCGACCGCAAAGCAAAGGATAGAGGTTTCCTCCCAGGTGATTTAGTGTTAAGGTGGGATGCAAGAAAGGAAGAAGCCGCAAAACATGGTAAATTTGACCAGCTCTGGT
>JASDQU011504811.1:8404-22219 GCA_032191745.1 Picea mariana
TGATAAAATCTATTTTAGATAATGAAGCACAGGGAGATCCTTTGGAAGAATTGATGGAGCAACAAATTCCCACTACTATTTTTCGTAACAACATATCAGTTTAAATTACACTGGGAAGGTTTATGAATATTAATGTTAATTTGAATGAAAAACAACAACAAAAATTTAATTAGATCCTTTCTAAATATCAATAGGCATTTTCTTGGGAGTATCACGACATGAAGGGAATCAATCCCCAACTCTGTACACATCATATCTATATTGAGAAAGATGATTGGCCCATCCGACAGCCCCAACTGTTGGCATAGGTGCAGACCCAGGGTTCATCTCTAACATCACACCAACAAGCCCTAACTACTGGCCCTTTCAGCAACACATGTGAAGTAGATGCAGTCTCACTCGAAGTAGTAATAGGGGGTTGCAGGACACAGGTTTCTATAAATAGAGGAATTACAAAGTGGTTCTAAACAATAGCAACACAACAAGCTAGTTATTCTTTATCTCTCTTAAGCCTACTTCTCACAGTTATATCTTAGATCTAATCACTATGATGCAATAACAAAATAACAGAAGGTAAACGAACACAACACCAATCCCACAAAGCAACAAGATATATGTGTCTCACCCTCTCCCTAGGGCTACATCCATAGAACTTCATTTCTTGATATTATATGGAAACATACAGTTCTATCTGCGCTCTTATATTGCAGATCTCTTTCTATTTTTCTCTCTCCCCTCCATGTGCACCTAGTTACAAGGTTGATCTTCACACGTAGATGAATATCTTACAATACATAATGCTCTCACACACAACACTTCTCTCTCACACAGTAGTAATAACTCAGTCAAACAATAACAATGAACTCTCAACCAACTTAGCACCAAAAAATAACTTTGAGCAAAGCCATCCCAGGTCCTCTAGACCTTTATTTATACATTACATGACAAATTCTAGTTGTCAAAACCCTAGATCCAAAACCCTAGGTGCCTAAAACCCTAGGTCCTCTTTGACCCACGTTTTTCGGGCTTCACCAGCCTGTCTTTCCATATTTTCCACGAGCTGCTCCAAAGAAATCGTTGACATCTTCTTCCACTTGCTGAGTTTTCCACGATTAGTCTTCCTTGATGATCTGTCATCCTCAATCTTCTCATTCAATGACTAGGTTTCCCATTGCATCGCTCCTTCTTTTCTTCTTCTTTAACCACTTCGACCCAATCTCAGTCAATGTACCTTCCGTGCAGTTTGCACTTCGTCTTTTCTTTTCCTTTTTCTTCACTTTCTTTCTACTCTATCCTTCCCCACTGTGTGTAGACTTTCTTTTATGTGTCTAGTACCTAGTTTCAACTGCACCTGGTACCTAAACCCTTCGCCTTCTTATTTTACTGAGAGTTGTGAGGCAGCTGGTTGTCATAGTACAATTTCAACCAGCTCCCACTTACCAAACCTTCCTTCCATTCTCCCTTCAAAGTATTCAATTGCACAGATCCTCCTTCCGCGACATAGGAAACCTCATATGGCCCAAGCCAATGTGTCCTGACCTTCCTTGGATGCTTCATGAACTTTTTTTCATACACCAATACCATATCTCCTTTCTTAAAGGATTTCTTCTTGATGTGTATGTCATGGTAATCCTTCTCCCATTCCTTTTGTACTTGCTGATGAAATCCTACAATAAACTTGTCTTCCTTCAATTCGACCAACTACACAAGCCTCTCTTGAACAGTGCCAGTTTCATCCATATATGTAAAGGCTGCAATTCTTAGACTAGAAACCAGGTATTCCATAGGTACAACTGCTTCTACACCATAGACCAACTTAAAGGGGGTCTACATTGTCAGCTTCTTGCAAGTGGTTCTATAGGCCCATAATACTGCTTGTACTCTCAAATTCCAATCATCCCTATTTACACTGCAAGTCTTTGTCAGCATTGTCTCCAATATCTTATTGAATTCTTCAACCATACCATTTGTCTGTGGATGGTATGGGGTGCTCTTCTGATGGTGAACTTCAAATTCCTGAGTCAAGGCTTCAATGGTCTTACTAATAAAATGTGTACCTTAATCACTCATAACGATCTTCGGGCATCCAAACCTGGTTATGATATCATCAAATATGAATCACGCAATTGTAGTTGCACTACAGTACTTAACTTCTCTTGCTTCTTCCCATCTGGTCAAATATTTTTTCATAGTAATGATGTACCTGGCTCTTGTACGCTTTCCTGGTGGATTGATAGGTACCAAAAAATCAATGGCCCATTTCTCAAATGCTTGTAAGGTTAGATGTGGTGCTAAAGGAATCTCATCTCTTCTAGAAGATTTCCCAACTCTTTGGCATACATCACAAGCTCTGTAGTATTCCTTAGCGTCTTTGTGTAAAGTGGGCCACCAGAGGCTAGCTCTAAGAACCTTCTACGCTATTTATTTTTTTGCATAGTGTCATCCTGCAATGCCCTCATGTGCTTCTACCAAAATCAGCGGTCTTTATTCCTCCATAAAACAACTCCTTAAGATCTCATCAAGTCCCATCTTGTATATCTACCGAGCTATAAGTGAAAAATCTACAGCGCAAACTACCAGTTGTTTCTTTTGAATGATTGTATATTCGCGAGGTGCCATTCTTGTTGATAGGAAATGAACTATCTCGGCGAAGTGATCATCAACCTTCCTGATGGACAAAAACTATGCATATGGTAGTGTATCATCCAAGCTAGTAGGTTCCTCTCCATGCACTAACCTAGACAAGTGGTCAGATCTCCTATTCATTCTCCCCCGCTTGACCATGATATCAAAATCATATTNTGCTCCTAATGAAATGGATGAGGCATCGACATGCACATGAAATTCCTTACTCCAATCTAAGAAAACCATAATAGGCGCAGTAACCATTTTCTGTTTTAGTGTGTCAAAGCTCTGTTGGCATTCTTCTATGCATTGAAACTGAAAATATTTCTTCAACAACTTCTCCATGGGTGTTGTAATCTATGCATATCCCTTAATGAACTTTAGGTAGTATCCAGTATGTCCCAGCACGGTGCACAACTATCTTATTGAAGTAGGGGGAGGTAAATCAACAATAATGGAATTCTTGGACGGATCTACAAGCAACCCCTTCTTACACACAATATGGCCTAGCAACACTCCAAAGGGTGAAAATAAGATGCACTTCTTCAGGTTCAAGGAAATATGAAATTGCATGCACTTATCCAACATTAGTCTTAAACATTCAATATGATTTTTCAATAAGCTAAAAACAGTCTGATCATGAAAATATGCTTCCAGAAATTTATGTAGAAATTCCTTGAATGCTTCGACCACCACCCTAGAAAAGATGGCTAGTGCATTGTTCAATCCAAAAGGCATCATTGTGTACTGGTAGGATCCCCATTCTGTTGCAAATGTGGTCTTGTGTCGATCTTCCTTAGCAATCCTGATCTGGTGATAAATCGAAAATACATCTGTGAAGTAGTAAACTTCCTGTCCTCCCACATTATATAACACTTCATCAGTAAATGGTGTAGGGAATGGATCATGTAAACCTGAATCATTCAGTTTCCTCAAGTCTACACAGATTTTGATCTCTCTTGTCTTGTTATATTGAACCACCATAGGGATAATCCATTCTGACTCTTCAACATGTTATATGATTCCTTCTTCCATCATTCTGTCTAGTTCAATCTTGACTTTCTTCTTGTATTCGATATTCAATATGTAGGGTCTCTGATTGAATGGCCTTGCATATGGTTTCAAGGTAATGTTCATCTCTCCCATGGGCCCTTTAATGCCCTTCATAGCAGTAAACTTGGTTGTAAACAAGTCCTAATATTCATGCAGTAATTCAGTGATCTTGTCAATAATGGAATCATCCCAATAATCCCCAATATTTGCGATCTTAGGTGCTTTCTCTATCCCAATATTAACTTTCTTGATTTTGATTGGTTGTGAAATAAAAGGTAGTTCGACTCTTGGTCCTTCTATGTCTCTCTTTTCTTCTGTTTCAGATATGTTCACATTCCTAGGATCATCGTCTTCATCAACATTGATATTGTAACAACCCTATAGTTTCTGAAGTGGTGCGGTCCATTCATCTTCTTATTTATCTAGAGGGAGGTTAGGAGCCTCCTCAAAGAATTTTTGTCTTACAACCTGTAAATCTTGATCTACTGTAGGGTACTAACTTTCAAATAAAAATGTGGCTACAAAATTATGAGTCATACCTTTCCAATCTACAGTAGTGAGGCACATTTCTACTTGTAGATACCAATTGATAAGTTTTGTATGCAAAGTTTTAATGAATTTATGCACCCACTTCTCTTGAGGAATGCTACTCGAGGCCTCTTGACAACTTCGCACATGGTTCTTCGGTGCAGACTGTCTTTTTTTTGTCGTGAATAGAGCCATTCGTTGGCATAGGGGAAGACCCATGGTTCAGCTCTAACAGTGCACCAACAATCCCTAACTATTGACCCTTTCGGCAACACCTGTGAAGCAAATGTAGCCTCACCCGAAGTAGCAATAGGGGGTTGCAAGACACAGGTTCCTACAATCAGAGGAAACACAAAGTGGTTCTAAATAATAGAAACACAGCAACCTAGTTATTCTTTATCTCTCTTAATCCTACTTCTCACAGTTATATCTCAGATCTAATCATTATGATGCAATAACATAATAACAGAAGGTAAAAGAACATAACACCAATCCCACAAAGCAACAAGATATACTTGGTTCACCCTCTCCCTAGGTCTTCGTCCATAGAACTGCGTTTCTTGATATTATATGGAAACATACAGTTCTATCCGTGCTCTTATCTTGTAGATCTCTTTCTCTTTTTCACTCTCCCATCCCTATGCACCCAACTACAGGGTTGATCTTCACACCATCTGAATATCTTACAATACAAAATTCTCTCACACAAAACACTTCTCTCTCACATAGTAGTAATCACTCAGTGACATGATAACAATGAACTCTCAACCAAATTAGCACCAACAACGAACTCTGAACGAACCCATACCATGTCCTCTAGAACTTTATTTATAGATTACATGATAAAGTCTAGGTGTAAAAAACCTAGATCCAAAACCGTAGGTTTCTAAAACCCTAGGTCCTCTTTGACCAACGTTTTTTGGGCTTTCCCAACCTGTCTTTCCATATTTTCCACGTGGTGCTCCAAAGAACTCATTGACATATTCTTTCGCTTGTTGAGCTGTCCATGATCCATATTCCTTGATAATTTTTCATCCTCGATCTTCTCGTTCAACGACTAGCTTTCCCCTTGCTTCACTCCTTCTTTTCTTCTTCTTTAACCACTTCGACCCAATCTCAGTCAATGTACCTTTCGCGCAGTTCACACTTCATCTTTTCCTTTCCTTTTTCTCTACTTTCTTTCTAAATCCATGCCCAGGCCCAACACCAACAAATATTGAACCCTCATATCAGGGATGTTGTTAAAGAAGAGTTACAGAAACTGTTGGATGTAGATTTTATATATTCTATTTCAGATAGTTGGTGGGTTTTCCCACTAGTAATCATCCCCAATAACAATGGGAAATGGTGAATCTATGTAGAATACATAGAATTCAATACATATACCCAGAAGGACCACTTCCCCTTACCTTTTATCGATCAAGTCCTTGACACTTTAGCAGGGAATCAATTCTTTTCCTTCCTAGATGGTTTTAGTGGTTATAATCAGATCCAGATTGCTCTGAAAGACCAAGATAAAACTAAATTTACATGTCCCTGGGGTACCTTTGCATATAGATTATTACCCTTTGGATTATGTAATTCTCCAGCAACATGCCATAGAGAAATTCTGAGCATATTTTTTGATCTGATTAATGAAGGACTTGAAGTTTACATGGACGATTTCACCCGTTATGACACTAATTTTGATCAATCTCTAAGCAATCTGGAGAAGGTATTGGAACGATGCATTGCTACCAGGCTATGTTTCATTCATGAGAAATTTCATATGATGATGATTGAAGGTTTGGTAATAGGACACTATGTTTTTGCAGATGGAATCAAGGTAGACCCCAAAAAAATAGAGGTAATCCTTAATCTGCCTACACCTCCTACACAAACTAAGGTATGTAGTTTTCTTGGCATTGCAGGATACTACCGCAGATTCATAGAAAATTTTTGAAGAAAAGATGGACCTTTACATGCTTTAACTGGTAATGAAGAATTTTAGTTGTCTGACAAGTGTGATGTTGCGTTTGCAGATATCAAAAGGATGGTCTCAACATCACCAGTGCTGAGAGGACCAGACTGGAAAATGTGATTTCATATTTCTACAAATGCATCGGATATCGCCATAGGTGTTGTTCTTGGATAGGACAAAGACAAGAAACCTTATGTTATTTATTTTATTAGCAAAACTCTTACTCCCACTGAATTAAATTATACAGTAACAGAAAAAGAATTTTTAGTCGTTATACATGCTATTAATAAATTCTGCCACTATATAACAGGCTATCCAGTTATATTGTATACTAATAATTCTGGTATTAAATATTTAGCTAATAAACTGATTACCAATGGACTGGTTACTCAGTGGTTATTACTATTGCAAGAATTGAACATCATCATCAAGGATCGGCCCGAAACATAAAATCACGTTGCAGATTTCTTATCTCCCATACCCAAAACAAATGATTCTTTGATAGTTGAAGACCAATTTCCATATGAACACTTGTTCGTCGTCACTATTCATACGCCTTGGTATGTTGATGTGGAAAACTACCTAGAATCTAGGAAGCTACCAGCACACTTATCATCAAGAGAAAGGAAATTGATCGTCTAGCGCAGTGCACGGTTCACCTAGATTGGTGGATATCTGTTCCACATAGGGGTTCACCTCCAGATCTGAAGATGTGTAAGAGATGATGAAATTTATGATGTTTTGAAAGTAGGTCATGATGAGCCCAGTGGAAGACACTTTCCAGAACAAAAAACTGGGCATAATATTTTACAGATGGGATACTATTAGCCCTCAGTATTTAAAGATGTGAAGAACGATAGTTGTCAAAGGATGGGCCGACCCGGCCAAGCTCATGAAATGCCCCTGCAATAAAAAATAGTCGCAGAACATTTCAAAAGATGGGCATTGAATTTTTTTGGCCCCTTCAACCCAAAATAAAATCAGAAGGCTTATATTCTTGTTGCAACAGACTATACAGCCAAATGGGTGGAGACAATCACCTTCTTAAATGAAACGAAGGCAACAGTCATTAAGTTTCTCTTCGAATTATTTGTACTCTATGGATTGCCAAGGGAAGTAATCACTGACGAAGGGTCACAATTTACAGCCCATAGAATCATGAATACACTGCAAAATTATCATATTAAACAAAGAGTTACCTCCCCCTACCACCCACAGGAAAACAAACAAGTAGAAAGTACCAATAAAGTCTTGGAGGAAATTTTCACAAAAACAGACTGAAGAAACCGTCAAAATTTGGTAGTGGAGCTTCTAAATGCCTTATGGGCCTATCGCACAGCATGGCGTAACACTACTAGATACTCTCCTTATCATCTAGTCTATGTCAAAGAACCCATCTTCCCAATTGAATTTGAGATCAAGAATCTAAGGATGTCCCAAGAAATTGGACTGGATCTTACAGAGGCACATGAACAGTGCTTACAACAGCTCAATGAGTTAGAGGAACCACACTTTTTCTCCCTACAACACACAACTATTATTCAGAAGCAGAGAGCTATCTGGCACGATAAAAATATCAATAAGAAATCCTTCCAGAAAGGTGATTGGGTGCTTCTCTATGATTCCAAATTTCAGTATTTTCCTGGAAAATTACACACAAGGTGGATCGGACAATATGAAATCAATGAAGTTCATGATAATGAAACTGTCACCTTAGCTACCATTGACAGTTCTGGTTCTCCTTTTGTGGTAAATGGACATCGACTACGAGTCTACCATCAACCTCTTTCAAAAGAATCCTTTTTCCAAGAAGTAAGTAAGGACCCTATTGTTTAGATTTTAGCTGGTTGGGAAGGTACCCCAACAGCTTCAACTTAATAAAATGATGATTCTTATCAACACTATACATATTGTACATATCTTTATTTACAGATTTGATAGAGTTTTTAGTTTCTTTTTACTTTTTTAGGAAATTCACTTGAGAGAATAAGATCTAGAAAAGGTTATTGTAATGAATATAATTAGCACTCTTTTTTGTTCCTTGAAAACCCCAGTAAACATAAACCCTGTTTTCACAGAAGGTGAATATTTCATGTTCCACAGCAAAAATCAAGCGACTATAATGAATGCATTATACTAACAAGACATCATATACTTCTATTCTTGAATAAACCTACCCATAGAAATCGAATGAATTTAGTTGATAACTAATCAATCCTAGATTCGCTAAAACAAAAATGTATGTGGGAGGTTTCCAATCACTTAAATAGAAGGTTAAAGATTTGAACATCGTTTTTTCCATTCATTTTAACGAAACAACTATTGTTCCCTTCAAATGATTGTTGTTCCTTTTGTGTACAGTTTCTGTTCATTTGAACAAAACAACTGTCGTTCCCTTCAGGCAATTGTTGTTCCCTTTGCAAACAATTTTCATTCATTTCAAAGTAACGACTGTCATTCCCTTTGTTACAACCAATGTTCCCTTTGTCATGATTGTCGTTCCTTTTTCAATAGTGTTGTTCATTCGAAAGGAAAAATTGTTGTTCCTTCTACAATTTTTCCTTATTGCCATTTATTTCTCCCAAAAGGGACGATAGCCACTCCTTTGGGTGTGACCTTAACTAATTAAATTTCATCAACAATACTTCTAATGATCGTAAGTAATGATTTGTCATTTTTCTATGGACTATATAGCATACCTTATCGAATTTTTTTTGGATTAATTTCTCTGAATTATCTTAAAAAAATTGTTCATAATCCATTAACCACCATAATTCATTTCTTTCCCCTATATATATACATAGACCTGAATGATAATTTTCCTTCTTATCATAATAAGGAGTCTAAATAACATTTTTTTCTTGGAATTCTTACACTTCTTACGCCATCTGTCACTCTTAAGGAGTAGATGAGCCTCCCTTGATAGAACCTAAAAAATGGAAACAAAAAAAACAAAAAAAAATTAAATATAAGTAAAGTAATAAACTTCTCCCAAAAATGATAGGGGGGTATCATCATGAGCCAACCTACCATGATCATCGGATAATAACATAAGTGACATTCCCACTATGGATACCACACCAAGGCAATGGCCTTTGGAATTTTTTCATCAAAGGACAAGAAGTCTCATTACAAGCCGACTTGTTCACTTAAGTTACGATATAGTGAGTGGCATTATCGTTATTTGGCTATCAATCCAGGATAGTGGTATTTTTGGGAAAATATGATTCAACCTATTTATTAAGGATATGGGCTCATATATGGGTTAAAAGGAAACCCTATCAAGGCTATGGATGCTTGCTGGCAGCAGTGGCTCTACCTGTGGTATCGAAGTTTACCTTTAATACGCCAATTTATTCTCCGTGTTCCTATATTTCCTTTCCTAAAAATGAGGCTATCATTCTTGTTATATCCAATCACAAGGGAGAGTTACAACGTTATGACATGTGGAATATTTCTAAAACACGTGAACAAATTTAAAATTATTCAGGATCTTTTTCCTTAAACGTTTTTTAGCAGAGGTATGTCAATTTGAATTTCCCACACAAAAGTGATTATTGTTCATGATTACCATTAAAGTACTTTTGAATGTTATTAATGATTGTTCTCCTAGTGGCGGCGAAAACGTAATAATCACCTCTCACTTGAACTACCTACCATTATTACACTCGCACATTTCAACAATCATGGTCGACCTTTCCATTTATGAGGGGGAAAATATCCTACACATTCACTGATAAATCATAATGATTGCAATAAATAGAAAAATCACATTTTTATACATTCGTTGTTCTATGATATTTTCTATTTCTGGTGATATTGTTTCAAACGTTGTTCGAACTAAGATGTAGTAGGGAATGATAGTTGTACTCATCTTTTCATAGAAGACATGGGTGGTTAAAGTGTACACCGAGAGCCCACATTTCTACAGGTAACCGACCAAGAAAGAGAAATTTTACATCGTCTAGGGTGGACAGAGTACTTCAATATATTTCAAGGATATGACATGAATATCACGCTAGCAGTTTTCTAGAACTTGCAAAGAGGAATCTCCATGATCCAATATATACAAATTCCGGTCACTGAGGAAATTATAGTAGAGGTTATGGGCCTCCCCAATGAAGGCATACAGTGGATGGGGAAGTATACAGTGCTTAATGAGGTCGTGGAATATTTCATAGAACCTAGAGAATAACTCGATAAAAAAGGAAAGGGACTCAACCCCAGCGCAATCAATGATCCATGGAGGGAGTAAGCAGGAGTAATACAAAGGTATATCACATGTGATGGGAGGAATGATGTAGTGTGGTCGCACCACCTCAAATTGTTAGCAACACTAAAACAGAGGTTAGTCATAAATTTGCCATTTTTTCTAAATCCCATGTTACATGAAGTTGTTGCAAGAACTCAAAAGGCTAAATATCCTGTCACTATAGTTAGTCACCATGGACTAGTAAAGATAATAGTAAATAGGGCCCTGATCCAAACTCAAATAAATTGGGTTAATCTAATCGAGGCCGATGGACCCCTACAAATCGAACAACCTGAAATTCACCAAGAAACCCCCTCACAGAGAATTGAGACAACTAAGGAAGAAGGAGGGAGTGCCCAAATTGAAACTCCACTACCCTAGCCAAAAATTGAAGAAAACCCCATCCAACTGGTAGAAAACCAAACCAATCAAGCAGAAACATCAAGGAAGAGGATAAAAAGAACAATTGTTGTTCCTGAAACATCTCCTGTGAAAACAAGAAGGGGAAAAAAGACAATTCAACCTGAAAGAATAGAGCAAGATATGCAGGCAAAACAACCCTCACACGACACTCAAGAAAATATATAGACATGACAACCATCACTTGAAAACCTTACAGAACAATTTTTCAAAATTTATGAGGTAGAAATGGCTCAAGTACTGGGGAATTTAGGGACATCAATTACCGAAGACACGAGCAAATTTGAAGAAAATCAAGCACCAACTTCTTCTTCAAACCCTGCCTTGGACCTCCTTGACATAGAGATTCCATTCCACAAAGATGTAGCACAGCCAGAACCTCACATTGAGGTAAACATCCCTATAGAACAGGTAGAGCACACATAAGAAACAGAGGAAGAGTCACTAGTTGATCAAGGTGAGGAAGACCTTGACATTCCCCATAAACAGAAAATAGCAAGCAAAGGCCACAATAAAATCAAAAAAATTGAAAAAGGAAAACATGATACTAAGAAAAAGGGTTAAAAAAATCAAAGTACTGAAGCAAAAAGTTGGTAGACTCAAAGAAATAATTATAGAATTAAGGAAACAATTGGAGCAAGTTGATAAGGCCTATAAAAGGAGGAAATCCAAAAGGCCTAGAACATAGGGAAGGAACCCACTTCCTAGGAGGATAGTCCATACCTGTTGTAATGCAACACATACATAGTTTTATGCTCCATTGGAAATAGTAGAGATAGAGACTCAAACATAGATTCCAGCAGTAGAAGAAATAGTTGTCCAAACTAAGGGAGTGCTTCCTATAGATTTTCCTTCTCCTTTGGAGACAATTGACACAGATACCCAAATAGATTCCCCAAAAACAAAAGAGACAGTTGTCCAGACTGAGGAAGCATTTCAGTCTCCTGAACAATGTTTTCATTAACAAGTTAGAGATAGAGCTAGTGCAAACCCAACAAATCCTGACTCAATGCAGGAGTGAGACGATAACCATGGAATAGCATCAAAAAGTTGTTAAAGAACTTAAATCCATGTCAGTAAAAGAGAACGAGACTTTTTATGATCTCAACAGATCTCAAGGAAAGGTGAAGAAAGTATAGGGAAAACTAGAAAAATCTTTGGAGCAAATGAAAGAAATTTGCTTTGTTTATTTTGATATAGTAGATTGAAGGGCTCATGCCACTAATTACACCTTGTTTTTATTAGAACGTCATTTTTTGTTGAGGATAAAATCTATTAGAGAAGGCAAACCTTTTTAGTTCACCATTGTTTCTGAGTTTGTTTCATTCTTTAGAGAACACGAAGAAGGAGTGCAATACTTTCTGTGTGACCTATACCTTCATAACTTCATCTTGGGAGAAAAGAGAAAAGAGAACCCTAACCCTTTCATTGGGGACATACAGTTTCAAGAATTTTTGTCTTTTACTAAGAACCAAACTAGGTGGGCTAAAGAACACAAGACCTTCATGAAAAGGGAGAGTGGTCTAGACCTTTGGATCATAGGGGAACCTCATAAATCCTTCACAACCATTATGCAACAAAAAACATTCATGAAGAGGGATGGAGTTGTAGGATGTCTAGCTCTAATCCACTGACAGGTTGTATGCTCAGGCCTACCATATTTTAGGGGGATTAAATAAGAAGATATTTATACTTCCGAACTAATATGGTATTCCTCCCCAAATGCAGTCAAGAATAGGGAACCCTTTGGTTTCATAAACTTTCATGAAACCACATTCAGGTTGGAAAGGTATTCCAGAATGATCTTGAATGAAGGACCTGCCTGGATTGGGTGCAGATATAGTCCTACTATTATTTGGTATCCTACGGAAGGCTACCATAGTGATTATCAAATTAATAATAAGAAGGAAGAAGTTTTTTTTTCAGATCTCAGAAGTAAGAATGGGTTCATGAAACCTGGTGAACAGACCTCCCCTCCTTTTAGCATCACTTCTTTACATGTACAATCTTTGCTTGCATGAGGACATGCAAGAAGGTAAGCTGGGGGGTACGCTGAGTTGAGAAAAAAGGTACAAATATCCTCCTTATCACCATGGTTTATGATATAACTTTGATTGAATTTTCCATTAATTAGAGATAATTAGGAAATAAAATGATCAAAAAGACTTCTAGAAATATTATTGAGTAATATTAGGTAATTTATGAATTTCGTTTGAATTGTTTGGTTTTATTGAAGGACTGGAAAAATATTGTAAAACTCAACATAGTTAGGGAGATTTTGAAGATGTGTAGACTGTTGGAGGCTGAACAAATCAGGTGCAAAGTAGTTTTGAGGAAGACTGATTCTCTATTTTGTAATCTTTATAAATAGTAAAATCAATCCTAAGGATCTCTCGATCCTCAGGATAGTTTAATTTACCCAGATCATTGTAATATATAGAGGCTAATGAACCATAGAGAGACATATAAGAAATTTATCCAAGATTTCAGATCTTTGAATTTCTCTGTACAAGCAGTCTATTGTAAATGTTGTACCAGTGATGGAATTAATAGAGGCTTTGATCGTTTTTACCATCTTTTCATATTGAGTTTCTAGCAGCAGTGCTTTTGAAGATCAACATCCTAGTCAGAAGGAGTTACTGTCTCAATCTATAATCGTATCAATTTGATTTCAGTTCTATGATTTAAATCTCTTTGCAACAGTTAAGATAAATGCATGAGTGTGTTGATGTTTTCATAAATTAAGTTATTCTATATGATTACAAAGGATATATGTTTCATTTGAATGTTATTGATTGTTGTTGTTAAGCCCTAATATTGGCTCATTACCCCTTAATTAGGGCATATTATATTAGTAATGTTATTTTATTTATGTTGGCTTTAGGCCATTAGTTGTAATTATACCTCCTAGTCTCCTATATATACCAAGGAGACATTTTCATTTTGAATCATCTTGTACTTGAACATTTAAGTGGGG
>JASDQU011504812.1:9554-20196 GCA_032191745.1 Picea mariana
CCATATAGTTGCATAGTTTCACATAGTTCCATATTTGCATATAGTTGCATACGAAATTGTCATATAGTTGCATATAGTTGCACAAGTCGCATATAGTTGCATAGTTGCATATAGTTGCATAGTTTCATAAGTTGCATTGTTGCATAAAGTTGCATGTTGCATAAAGTTGCATAAGTTCTATAAAGTTGCATAAGTTGCATAAGTTGTGTGTTGCATAGTTTCATATAGTTGCATAGTTGCATATAGTTTCATATTTGCATATAGTTGCATACGCAATTGTTGCAATATAGTTGCATATAGTTGCAATATAGTTGCATATAGTTGCATATAGTTTCATAAGTTGCATAAGTTGCATTGTTGCACAAAGTTGCATATAGTTGCATATAAGTTGGATATATTTGCATATCCCCCGACGCTCAGTGGAGAACTGGATTTGAGACCCATCAAAGAGTTCTNACCCATGATCCTGGAATTTCACATATTTAGAAAGCACCTTTAGTGGTTGGTGGGGAATGGAGGAAAGGTTCGAGTTGGAAATAATGTTGGGGTTGGTTGTGACATATATTACAAGATGATCAAGCTGTTTTTTAATCCATTGTATGCATATGGTGTAATGGTTTTGATTAAGTTGTACAAACTATAAAGGAAAGGGTTGTGGTCTTATATATGGAATATTGTAAAGGCATTGAACCTGAGAGAAGACAATGGGATGGAAGGAGTGGGTTTCCTCTCTCGATCTTGTCCAAGGACCCAAGGCCCACACCCAGTGCTCAAAATATCCTATTTATGCCCATACTCCGACTTGAATGCCAAAGATACCCTCAAGAGTTCATATATGGTGGTTTGAGGTGTCATTCATGAAATTTGAGCCCTAGAAGTTGCATAAAACCTTTAGATATTGGGTGTGCTAGTTTGAGGTGTCATGTTTGGCCACTGATGCCTAGAATATTTGTACTTTGACTAAGCCTTGAGTTCCCCCCTCAACCATATCAAGGCCTTCAGACCCATAGCTAATGCTCAAAACATTATGAGAGCATTAACATCATTTATTAGAGGCCAAGGATACCCCTCTGGAGTTTATGTGTGGTAATTTGAGGCATTGTTCATGGGTCTAGATGAGTCAAAGATTTATTTCGAACCTAAGGCATGGCCTTCTTCCCTATATCATTTCCAAGACCTTGAGACACATACCTACTACTCAAAAACACCTAGTGGCATTAACATCCCCAACCATAGGTTGGAATACCCTCAAAAGGCCTTGTGTGGTTATACAAGGCATCCTTATTGGTCCTACCTCATTGAAATCTTCCTTTAAGGCATAAAGTTCATGTTTCCTCCCTTGACCATGTCAAGGCCCCGAGACCCATACCTAGTGCTCAAGCATGTTAGTGTTACCTATATACCTAATTGGAAAAGGATGCCTTCGAGAGGTCATTTGTGGTGGTTCAAGGTGTCATTTATGGGAAGAATAAGAAGTGGGCTGCAAAGAATATTGTATCAATGACTCAAGAAACAACACCTCCCACCATGTATTACAAGTCTTGTGAGAGAAACTGACACACCAAGACTACTGGAAATTACACCTCGATAAATGCCCCAAGCACTTCTAAAAGGTAAAAGAAGAAGTAGTTCCACTACCATTCAAAAGGAGGTAGCATTAATCAATGAGAGTCCCAAAAATCATGAAGATATGACCAAATTATTTCATGACTATATCCACATGAGACAAGCTAAAGTGGATTACTTGTTTGATCTCGATTCACAATTGAATTTGATCTCAACACAACTAGTTTAAGATATTGGCCTAGAGACTGATGGTCATTCACAAGAATATCACTTGGGTTGGTTGAGACAAGACTTCGATTAAGGATCAAAGAAAAATATGTGGAAAATAGCATTCAAGACACGACAACAAGGTTTGAATGAATGGTTAGTAATTCATTTGGGTTTATGTAATGAACCTACAACTTTCATGTGCTTGATGAATGATGTGCTACAACCATTTATTTACTCATTTTAAAAGTATATCTAGATGACATACTAATGTTAAAAAATAATTATTAAGATCACATACAACATGTGGAACAAGGACTATAGACACTAAAAATAGATCAATTGATCATGAATTTGAAAAAATGTAGTGTCAAAATGTGTCCTTGATTTATCTTAGACACATAATCAATGGAGGAGCGTGTTGGCAACCCTACATGTTTTTTCTATTTTGAATGAAAAAGGAAACCTCATGTAGTTGCCTTCACCTCATCCCCTAAATATTACTATTTGAGGGTGATTATTCTTGGTTTATTTTTAATCTTGTGTTTTCATGCTTGATTCATGACTGGAAGCATGAATCAAGCATGGAAACTTAATTTCGCATTATATCCCTATCCAAAAACATGTTTTTAAAGGTTCATTGTTCTTACATCTATTGTATATTTCATACTTAAATGGTTTTCCTTTTGGAGTTTATCAAATGTCGATATAGTACTCATATTGAGTTACATTTGGACTATAACCTTATTTGGTTTAATCCTTTGTAAATCAACTTTAATGCCAAATATCGATTCACCTATGATATGTAAAAACATATCCATTCCAATCCTTTGCAAATCGACTATATCCATTACATGATGTGGGGATTAAATGTACCGAAATCATATGTTGTACTTTGTTTTGGTTGGCATAATGAATTGACAAACCTCTCATTACGAGTTAATGTTTTGTGTAGTGTGATTTACTCAAAGATTTCATTACTAGGAGTGTTCATACTATGTTTATGCAGGGGTTTTGTTTGGTTGTTTTCCTTTTATCCATTCAGACCTATTCTTATAGCTCCTACCATCCAACCAAATGACTCTAAGTTTTATGTTTTTAAAACCCCTTAATTGCATGCCAGAGACATGTTTTTGCGGGAGAATTTTCTTGCAAATGGTTACAAATTAGCACAAACCCTTTAAAACCCATTTCGGAAATGGGACCATTTACCTTCAATGTGAACAACTTCTTCATAAACGAATCCATTTCAAAGGTATGTTTCATTTTCTGGATAGTATTCTCTCAGAAAATATGTTGCGTCTGAGTTTTCTTTATTTTCCCCTTTTCCTCTCTGTGGATTTGAAGATCTATAGAAAATGGATGAGTTCTATCAAAAACAGAGGCTAAACCTTGCTATCAAAGACCTGTGTAACAACCCACATGAATACCACGCGTCCACTAAACCAAACTGTGTTCCTATGCAAAGCCCTTCGAGAAAATCTTCGATATAATTTCATACCTAGAAAATTGAAAGAGGAGGTAGTAGATGTATTGAAAGAGAAGGTTTCTCTTGCTCCTACTATTGAGCCATTTTGGGATATTGTTGAGAAACCAATTGGTAAGAAAAATACAAAGAATAAGAAATAGGGTAACTCAGAGTTGAGTTTTATAAACAAGAGGATTAATTAGTTTAATAAAATGATCATTAAAAAAGAAACAACCCAACAAATTCCACTATCATGAATTTGGATGCTCCTTTGTCAAATGGCTGAAATAGAAAATAGTTGTTATGTTTTTTTATTTGCTTCTATTTTGAAAATAAAATAGATTAGATTTTATATTTTGATTTTGATTTTTACTATTTTAACTAGCTACAGAAACCTGTAGCTAGCTACATAAACCTGTAGCTTATCTTTTTTTTTAAATTAGCTTGAATTCAAGTCATTTTTAAATAAAATTTAGTAATCAGTTTGTTAATAAAATACTTCACTTGTTCTCATTTCGTTTTTTCAGGACATGGTCTATCTGATGCTAATATTATGGGATGGAACATGCTCGATCTAGTTGATTATTTGTCTCCTTTTGTTTATTTTTTAAACTGGAAAATCTTTCATAAATTTTGAAGATACAATTTGATAATGGGTGGCTGTAGACCCCTATATTTGTAATGTTTTGATCTTATGGGATATGATCTTATCCTCAAAAATAGGGAGATCAGATTGCCCAAAAACCCTTTAAAAACCATGCATTTTGTAATTGAGAGGCATCTCTCCCTGAAACCAAAGATGGATGAATTATTTCAAGACTAAATGAAATAGTGCACAACATTTTGGCTTTAGCCTTTTGTTAATGGTGTTTCATCGATGTTTTGTTTTATTTAAATCTTGGTATATTAATATTTCTTGTAGATTTAGACTCTATGATATGTTATATTTCAAGATACTCCTGCTATAGATATCGTCCATAATTTTTTTGTTCTAGATGTTGACACTGTGATCATCTGTTCAATTCGAATGATAGGATTTATCTTTGAATTTTAGTTGAACGATGAAATGAAATATGTTACACTCAGATTTATCTTACTGTAATGATTTACGATCATAAGATCACAGGGTTCAATTTCTATTCCCTTCTCTTTCATTAAACTTTAGCCGCCAATACATTTTATGGATTTATTCAAAATAGTTGTAGAATAAGTCTATTGCAGATTTATCTCATAGACTTGGCTATTGGATTCTCTTGATTCATACAGAGGCATGGATACATCAAACAAACTAATTCTAGGTTAGCTCTTTTGCATTTTTTTTAATTTTGGTCGTTTAAGTATTAATGAAACCAGAAAGTTTAGATCAACTTATGACTATCTGAACATATGTGTTTCATAGTTTGGTTAATTCAAGATTTGTTAGATTTATAGAAAGAAAACAAAAAATATTTAAATTTTATTTATTTATCTTCTTCTCAAAGGAAATTATTTTACATTGATTTCGTGAGTTTCTAGTAAAACTTACAAACTGTAAATGTTGTTCATAAATCAAATCTTTCTGTTTTCCTATTATGCTTAAATGCATTTAAAACAATTATAACAGAGTATGTATATATGTATATGTTATAGGTATCGACATTAGTTAGTTATTCCTTTCTTGTTTTGTTTTCTATTTAGGATTTTAGATTGGCTAATGGAGCCACAAAACTCGTCAGAATGAGTTACACCAAACGGTTTGGGTTACTTAGACAACCCCGGACCAGACTCATTCTTCCAGTTGATGGATAGTCAATTTCACCCATCAATAGAGCACTAAGGGTGGATTCAAACAAGATTGCAAAGCTCGTCCAGTTGCTTATTCCTACCATCTTGAAAAAGATCAAAAGTTTCATGGGAGAAATGCAATACTTGAGAATGTTCATACAAAACTTGAGAATTTTTGTAGAAAACATTTAAGAAACAGTTGCACTATTACTCGCCATGACCTCCAAAGAGAATATTTTTCATTGGGGCAAGCCACAACTATGGGTGTTTGAAGAACTAAAGCGAAAGATTGGAAATGATCTAATCTGAGCCATGCCCAATTTACGATGACCGTTTGAACTAGAAACAAATGAAAGTGAGTATGTTTTAGGAGTGATGCTTCTACAAGGATGGTTGTTGTGTTACCATTCAAAATTGTTTCATGGAGCAATGTTGGACTACCTCACATATGATAAAGAACTCTTTGTTGTTGTGAGAGTAGTGAAGAAGTGGAATCATTATCTTCTAGGGAAAGAGATATAGTTTCACATAATATTGTCCCAAGTCTCGAAGACAAAAACATCTTTAATCATGTTAAAATCCTCTTAGGGTTGAGAACTAGGTTGTCTCGATGAAGGTTTTTCCTTCATGTAAAGGATGGAGGACTAAGACTATGAAACCATGGTATATGCAAAAGTGAATGATGCCATAGGGTGTATGCTTATGAAATCCAATTTGGATCAAGTAGAGGAAAACAATAAGATGAAAAGAAGGATAACAGATTTGGAATCTACATTGATTCCTAAACCATTGTTTATGTAACCGTTGGCCATTAGGACACCATATGAAAAAATTGAAGACAATCCCAAGATAATTTCCAAAGTAAAGTGAGCCTAAGGGTTATTTTATAGGGTTAGGGATACAATTGTAACCAACATTGAAGAAATATTAAAGTTGTTGATGGATCTATGGGAATTGATGAGCAAATCCTTTGTCCTTGACACAAAAATTATTTATTTGACCAACTCTTTGAATCAATGACTTACCAACTTCTCTAAAAGGGAGATAAAATTATGGATTAGTGATTTGGTTATTGAGAATTCTCGGATTGATTCATTGATTCAAGATCAATGCATAGAATTAAGAAAAGTCCATAACGAAATATTTTCCTTAAGGGTGAAATAGGAGTTCCCAATGGGACCCATCATGGGTTACATCAATACTTGGGTTGATAAAGCATTATAAAATATATCTAATGCCTTGTAATATTTAGTTAAGAAGACAATCAGGTTTCAAGAACCTTGCCAATGGCATGAGAGAGTATGAAATCATTGATTTCAAAGAAGAACAAGATCACTTCCAAATTTTCAAGTCTTCCCCAATTTTGTAAGTTTGCTTCGGCTAACGTCAGGTTGCGACCTGGGGCCCAACCTATGAGCGCGTCGAGATTTCATGTATCGAGGGTTTGTGAAGTGGTTCTCTCCCCTTTTCCTGAAATACAAACTCACGATGACTGCTATGCTAGATTGACAGCCCTTGTATCGCTTGATTCGATGCTACAGGTTCTTTGCGAATCGGGATTTCGTGACTCGCAAATTATGAGTTGCATCTTTCTCCACACTCCCGACTCCCGAAATGCCAATATTTCAGAGTGCCAAATCAATGGCTCTCACTCCTTCAGATATGACGGATACTATTCTTATCGAGCTTACAAGTGTTGAAAGACTCTCTCCCTTACCCTCCCCATAGATCTACTAGATCCAACGGTCCATGAAAATTGGTGTTTCTCCCTGCGCGAATTTCCACCATCCGTTTAGACTCTCTATAATTCCTTGCCAAATAACTTGGCATCTGCCCTTCTAAGATTGATTCCACGAGGTGACTTCAAAAGCTCGTCTTTTCTCTGAACTTCTCCAAGTCTCTATCCTTCATGAGCTTTATCCTCGCTACAAACTCGAGGATTCTAAGGATTGAATTCTCTATTCATTTACCCGCACTTGGTTAAATTTCTTCACTTTGACATTCAGAGAACTGGGCAGAAATCACATTGCATTAGTCTTCGCAGGGACCATCACAATGCTTTATTTTAATTAAACGGTCGGATTCTCCCTGTCCGTACCAGTTCTGAGTTGACTATTCGCCACTTAGGGAAAATCCCTTGCAAGGGGATATCCTACGTCTGTAGCCCAATCGACATGTTACTACCCACCCTCACCGCAATAGCAGCTCAGGAAGACTAACGATAGTCCATGAGTTGAGGACACAAACCCCTAGGCCCAACCCTCAGAGCCAATCCTTTTCCCAAAGTTACAGATCCATTTTTTCGACTTCCCTTACCTACATTGTTGTATTGACCAGAGGTTGTTCACCTTGGAGACCTGATGCGGTTATGAGTATGACCGGGAATGGATAGTAATCGGTCCTCCATATTTTCAGGGGCCACCAAGGGCGCACTGAACATCGCAATACGTGTGATGCTCTTCTAGCTGCTGGACCCTATCTTTGGTTGAGCCGATTTCAGGGTGGGGAATTTGTTAGAAAGAAAAGATAACTCTTCTCGGGGCCCTCGACGACGTCTCCATATTTCCTAACGTTTTTGTCATTTATAGGATGAGGCACCAACAATCTCAAAAATGCGTTTCAATTTTGTTGACTCTGGATGGAAGGTTGTTAGGTTTATCCAACTTGTATGTGGCTAATGATGAATGTGCCCTTTTATAGAAATGGATTATTGACAAATCATTGGAAATCCATTCGTTATTTTGTATGGATTTTCACATGATTGATGTAGAGGAGGAAAATGAGTGCATTTTGTTTGTGATATTGCTTGAAGGGGAAAAAGTTATGGAATTCCCTCAAATGTTTCCTTGATTTCAACACCCTCTTCATTGAGATTGAGTTTTAACATGATCGAATGACCCTCCAATATTGGCATGATCAAGGCCATGGTCTTCGGGAAAATTTTCCTCTATGCTTCTGAGACACTCTGCAAAGCCTCTATATTCCTGCCTATCAAAAAGTGTGAATCATAGGATATGGGACACTTAGGGTCCATCCAACAAAAGTATTTTTTAAAATTGAAGTAAAGGCCCTAGATTATCTCATTTATCATGGGGTTGATCATGATCTTATCAAAGGCATTCCCCTCCCAGAACATCAAGCTAGATAGTTGGTTAATCAACATTCTACATACAACTCTTTCATATTATTCATAAGGACCAGACTTTTATGAAGAACACTATGGAATGCTTCTAGATTTTTTTGATTCTATAGAGAATGCTATGGACAACCTCCTTATTTTTTGTAATGCCTCATTGTCCAAGATCCAGTGGGCCAAAATGGAATGTTGTAGACAACGCCTATGTAAACAATGCCTATGTAGACAACGCCTATGTGGACAGACCTGGATCGTGAGAATAGTGAGGAGGAGAAGGCTATGGGGTCCATTTTTTATGAAAGACATGTGTACGTTCTATTTTTTTTCTTGCATCCAGGGAAATGAGGGGGCATGAATGATATTGAGCTTGACCTTTCTAAGCTCCACATAGTTAAAACAATTTTTTTTTGGTGGACAAGGGGAAAACAAAAATAGAGGCAACTTGGAAAAACAATATCTCAATGAAAAAATTCTGGGTGGGATTGGTGGAACTACCACTCACCATTCTCAAGCTCTCTCACATTGTGCCCTCTAGCTCAGTTTCCTCCATGCGCCCTCTAGCTCAATATCCTCCACCCTTGATCTCCTTCTCTGATACACCCTTGCGTAGATGTCAGGGTTTGGGGAGTTACTCCTTCTGTGATCTTCTCGGATCTACTCGTGGTGTTCTCTCCTCATCTATCCTCAACTCTCATGTTCTTTCCTAGACTCTCCTCATGTGATCTCCTCGTTTCCTCTCCTCATGTGCAATTTTTTTTTTTTTGGTTTGGTCTATTATATATATTATAATTATACATAATTTATATTTTATATAATTAAAATATATTATAATTATATATAATATATATTATAACTTAATTTATATATTATATAATATATTAAAATTAATCATCAAATATTGCATCTATTACACCACTAATATATGACCAACCACCTATTCCACCACAACTCAGCATAGGTATCACCCATGTTCCCCCACCCACCCCAGTGATCTTTCAAGAAAGACCATGGTAAAAAATATTTCCACCACTAATGATAGATAACCTATATTCTTTTTCCATATATCACTTCTTTACAAGTAAGTAAGGCGAATATTCTCCAACAACCCTTCATCACTCTTAGGTATTAACATAATCTCATGTTGTCAAGATGAATCAATAGAAACTTAACAATTGAAGTCTCATTTCACTTACATTTTCTCTACATTTTTCGACCCCTCCATGGTTAATGATTTATCATGCACATGTGACATATATGGAAGAAAAAAATCACACCCACAAGCCTTGTCATCCTATAATGACCTAACCTCTACAACCCCCATTTTCCATTCTGATGAAGACATACTAGAGTCCATGCATGATCCCTACTATACTTGGGATACAATGTGTCATAGATTTTTTTTTCTCTTGTAGGATGCATGCACCCCAACTACCTCACCTAGATAATTCACAATCAAGGACACATGTTCTATCCCTCTTAGTCATGTTGACTGTATTAAACATCCCATAACAACCCCTGATGCATTTAAGGAAGAAAATATGGCTAACATTTCAACCACTATCAAAGCGGATATCTCTATTACACTTCGTGTTATCGCAAAGTATCTTAAAGTCGGGTATATATAGATCAAATTGTCAATTAGTCGTTAACACTGACCAATGAGATAGTGAAAAATTTTGTCACTATTGCCACGAACTTTTGTGGCAATAGTGATGAACTTTTGTGGCAATAGCGACGGAAATCCCAACCAAGTTAAAATAACTTATTCGTGGATATTGTGACAAAGTTTCATGGCAATATCAACGAAAATCCTTCCCTATGTAAAAAAAAGATGAAAATAATGGAAACATGGAAAACATTCGTGGAATAATCCACCCATATGTAGTAGTGTAGAATTTTACAATGTCACTAAGGAGGATCCTAGAAACATACAAATACCTAAAACTCAGTGGAATTTGTAGTATGGGGACCAAAGTTGGAATTTTTTGCATCTGCACAACCACTAAACACATAAAAAATAAACAATGAAATGGATAAACCCCCAAAGTTTGCATAGATGGGAAATTACTAGAACGATGAAACTATGGAGAAATCATATATTTACTATGGAAGTATCAAGATCTATTCCCAGCCTAATCTGGATTTTATGAGCAGAACAAAATGACTACATATTATTAACAGGTGCTTAACGCAAAATAACAGAGATACCATAAAATTGGTTTTCTATTGAATAAGGAAATAAGCTGAAACTGTAAAATGCAACGGAAACAAGCTTGCTGGAATGGTGGTGGCTTATCTCTAAGAAGAGATCTGACGGTTGCACTCATTCACAAGAAGATGATTAGAATGAGGCTCTAAAGGCCTTTTTACAATAAACAGGAATTCCATAAACCCTAGACATCCAAAAACCTAACCCTAGGAGATGAAGCGCCAAAAGTCATGTGGGCCCCTTTTGGGTAAGTTTGTACATCAACTTCTCGAGGTCGTAACTTTTCATATGA
>JASDQU011504814.1:24255-34423 GCA_032191745.1 Picea mariana
ATCAGTATGAGCACATTTGGTACTTTTAATCATAATATAAAACCTCTAATTAATATTATGAGCATTCAAAATATCACCAACACCATAAACATCACATAAACACAATACACCATAATTTTACATGGAAACACAATGCGGGAAAAACCCACGGAATATTTTTCTTATTGATCAAAGAGTATGTTGATTGGAAGCACCAACTTCCTATTTCTCTAGCTACAACTGAAAGGAGGCTCCAACCCCCTATTTATAGGATGCAACCTGAAGGAATCCCCAACTCCCTAATTTTCTAGCTCCAACTAGAAGGAGGCTACAACCCCCTTTCCTTGCCCCGTCCAACCGCCCTGAAATATAAATGTAGACCAACCTGTCACTACCTATGTCATTGATAACCTATTGATGTTGTTTTCTCTAATATTTCTGCCACTACTACTGATATAAATATCTCATCAATACTGCAACCACACACACCTCATACCAAKATCCACAAGAGAATTCTCCAAATCAAATGCTTATGAATCATTGAGACATACATGTTCCTGAYTTCTTCAAAATACTCACCCTAACACACAGAGGAAGACATACCTTCAATCCTATAGTTGACCTGAGTTTTAGATCCATGATCTACATAAATTTTCCTCATAGGTCTACGACTCTATGCACTCTCTACTCGCAGGTATCCACGCTTTTCCTCACTGCATCTCGTGGATGTTTGTGCTTTTCCTCCTAAAATCCATGGATATACTCAAGTAATCCTTGTATGAAACCTCTTCTTCGTACTCTCATCTCCTGCAAACTTCTTACTTCATTTGAATTCTCTGTCTTCGACTCATTGCCTCATATATCCAACCTGTATTCTTAGAAGTGATTTACAATTGACTCTTCTCTATCTTTTAAAGAGAAATAACATAATGACATGAAACTGCCCTACAACTCATGATGGCATGAAACCCACATGCAATTTGTTATATTATGTTTACAGTTTCTTTGACATGCAACCGACATGCAGCTTGTTATCTTTTGTTTAAGCTACTTTACTTCAACATGCAACTTTGTTCAAGTGTTGACATCAATGACAACCAATCTTCCAACAACTAAACTTTCGACAAGTAATATTTTTCAGCAATTAATCAATCCCTGCAATAATTAATCTTTCAACAATTAATTAATCTTTCAACAAGCTTTATATTGTGGAAATAAGAAATAAACATAGAATACGCATGCYCTAGATTTGAAATAATTGAGAGGATAAGTTCCTCCTCTTTCCTGTCATTGCCACAAGATTTAGCATGTTGAATCAAAGTCTTGAACTTGGAAAATTAGTYTTGTAGGGTCTCAAAGTTTCTTGGGCTCAAATATATGAGCTTTTTCTCCAATATATTTCCTCTCAATTCATCATACTTTCTAGATAATCCATCCAACTTAGTCCATACTTCATTGGGAGTTGAACARGATTCAACATGAAAGAGAAAGTATGGAGATATGGACAAGCATATAATCCCATAGTCTAATCAATTCTATTGAATTAATTTACCTTTTCTATAGTTGAATTGGGTTCATTGTATGTCCCCATAGTGACCCTGTAAAACCYCTTACTGCTTTGAAGTATGATCTTGGGTTTCCATTCAAAGTAATTGAATGAGGTAAGAATCACTTATGTATATGGTTGTTCCATTCTCTTTGGGTTGTTTAATATTTAAAAAAAATACAATATAATGTTAGTTTTCCTCACAATCCATTGTAGTGATCTGATACCATGTAGGATTTATAGGATTTAAGAACAATCCAAGATCAAGTTGCGATAAAAAATTACACTAGCAAAATTGCAAGAAATAAGAAATAAGAGAAAATGAAATAACACTCAAAAAGACAATATTTCTGAAGAACCAATTCAAATTTCACTTGTATATTAATGCTTGATATGAGTACAATATGTATAGACTCTCCAAGGAGAAATGAGCATAAGGTTGGGGTCCTTTGTGCATACACTAATTAGATTTAGTCAATTCTTAACTAATCAATACCATGGGTCAATACCATTGATCAATAGCACAAGTCACTAAGTGGTAAATGATAAGTTCAACTCTGAAAAATGATACTTTTGACTCCATTAATAATAAAGTAAATGTGCACTTCCTAATGGGATAAGTTATCCACATCTAATGTGCACTAGTTTCCCAGTCAATTCCATATATATAAACCTGCTATAAATGACACTACTAAAAATAGGCAACCCCCTAAATTTTAGGAATGGCTAAAAATGGATGTCCCTTGAAAATGGAATGTTTTTCATGTACTCCAACACGTAAAATACTTTACCTCACACATATAGAGAGTTGTGCTCCATTATGAAATATATGGGAATGGAGTATCACACAATTGATGCATGTCCTAATGATCATATTATATCTTATGGACAACATGCAACAAAGTTTGAACGCCTTGCATGTGGAATTAGTAGAGATAAAACTAATTGAGTAAAAAATAAGTTTCCCAACAAGGTTCTTCATCATATCCTCATAATTCCACGTTTCAAATGATTTTCAAGTGAAAAAACATAGCACAATTTAATAATTATCATGCACAAAAAGATAGGCGAAGATGGTGTTATGCGAATTCTTGGAGACAGTTCTGCATTTAGGTATAGCAAAGAAATATGGCATATTTTTATATAAGAACCTCATAATGTTATACTTTCAATGGAAATCGATGGTGTCAATCCATTTGGAGAGATGAGATCCATTTACTCATCTTGGATAGATTTTTTTTTTTAAATAATAACCTTCCTCAGACGTCAATAAAGAGGGAGCACATAATGTTGGTGGCATTTACTGTTTGAGGTAGTTATTATTAGGATTTTTCACAACATACCAATTCATTTTTTGTTTTTTTTTTACTTATTTTGTATGTACAAGAAATTGATTATTTGTATTTTTCCTAATGGTTAAGATCATGTGTTTCCTCCTTGGAGGTCACATGTTCAAATCTAGAGGGGGTAGGGTATGTATACCTCCGTAGACTTTAGCAATCAAATCGTTGCATGGAGGGGGTCCCTTGTCCCACAAAAAAGGAGGCCTCATACACCAATTTGGTGTTTGGCTTGGTCATGACCTTAAAAATAGATTATTATTATTATTATTATTATTAATTACTAAGTTAGAGATATGAATGTATGTCTTGAGCCTCTTCTTGATGAACTTTTAAATTTATGGGTCGAAATCACTATGTACAACATCTCATAACCAATAGGTCAAAACCATTTCCAATTCCATCGAATAATTACATGGACAATTCATGATACCCTAGGGTTAACACATTTTTATGGTATATAAAGTGAAATATCACTCTATATATCATATATTGCTTTATAGGTTTTTAAATATTTTGGAATGCTATTAACATTATTCTATATCTTGCAGGTCTTCAAACAAAAGGTAAATATGCATGTCCAGTATGTGGTCCCATAACAATATCTAGATGTTCAAGAAGTTTAGTAAAGGAGGTTTGTGATAAGTACATGCATTTCCTCCCTATGAACCATAGGTAYCAAACTATAGAAAGAAATATCTTTAATGGGAAGGAAGATGCTAGGAAAAAAACATGGAGAATGATGTCTCAACTATGGAAAAATGCATTTGCGAGCATGTAACATCCAGTTCCACAGATCACATTTTATATACTGACTTATTATTTGAGGACACTTGCGAGTAAGTGATCCGGTTAAGACATGGTACATTATGATTATGCTTGGTTTATGAGTTATGTTGTGTTGAGTATTGAGATTTATATTTTATTTATTTGATGAATATTATTGACAGGTATTATGATGAGGTTTTATGAGTGTGTAGGAAACGCGACATGATGAGGATGTCGATGGAATCAATAGACTTCCTTGGACTCTGGATTGAGTCAGGGAGTGGAATTTTATTTTGGTTTGAGTACTTGATTTATACACATATATATTTGATGATGACTTAGTATAGACTTCATGTATATGGATTATTGACATTATATTTGTCAGTGGATGCAGGCATGGTGACGCTTGTTAATCCGACTCACATATGGAGTAAAGGGGTCATACACAGATACCAGAAGGATGAGGGAGAGGTGTGGCAGCGTCCCTGTCACAACCTACTAGCACTCTCTCCGTGACCTGAACTGAAGGTTAGCGATTACATTGTTTCGAGAGGTTCGTGATGTTGTGATGGCAGACTGAGACAACCACTCACGAGGATTACTGAGGGTTGTGCAACAAGGCATATACCTTATTTCTCAACAAGCCCTTAGTCTCACACAAATTCGACAAGTGGAGTGTTGAATCCAAGTGTCAGACAACTTCCAAACTAGTCAATGGTGAGTGGAACCCTTGGAGCACAGAGGTTCATCTTGAAGGGCACGTCGCATGTATAAATTTTGAGAAAATAAAAAACTATAAGACCTAGAAAATAAAATAAATGCTTAGACTTTGTTAGAAAACATCATAGAATTATTATTAAATTATAAACTAGAAAACTAACAAAGAGTTTAACTCTAGATGTTTGACTAAATAAAACATTGAAGGGGTTAAGAGAAGTTTAAGCTAAATAAACACTAGTAAAGGAAAAACATGAATAAAATTAAGATATGTGCACATGTGTGCATGATATTAATAAAAATGAATTTTTAATTTAAAAGAAATCATTTCTTAAGAGAATAGGTTGTCAACCTTGAGTTAGTATCCTAAGTCAATCAAACTCTAAATCCTAACTAAGAGAAGAGTCTTAATCAAACTCAAATTGAAATTTAGTTAGGGGACACAAAAAAAAATGAATTGGGGAACTAAGAGACAACTAGGAGGATTTATAGGAACTAATTGTGGGTGTGAGGGAAAATGTTTAATTTATTAAATTAAAAAGGGATTTAACATGTGCAACTTGAGGAGGTGTGACATGTGTTATGGGTGAATAATCCTTAAATTAATTGTTAAAAAATAGTTAATTGTGCATGAGATGACATGTGTCAAGGTAAATTTTCCTATAAAAGAAATGGCAAGGAAGAGAGAAAGGACCCTAATGCTGGATGATTGAAATGTTGGTGAAATTTCTATTGAATGAGTTTTAGTTCTGTGAGTTGGGTTCAAGATTATTCAAGAGGTGGAAGCCTCTCCTGGCGAGGGCAATCTTGTGCTATTGAGATCTGGTTTTTTGTGTGTGGCCCCTTTGCAGCTCAGGGGGATAAGGGGGAATAAGAGTACCCCTAGTGTTGGCCGAGAGGTACCGGTAAATTCCTTGGATTAGTAGGTGAAGGAAAGGAAGTAGTGCAAGCCTACAAGTTGAATATCGCCATCATGTATCATCAATCAAATTTGTAGATTACGTTATTTAAGCATTGTTGTTATTTATTGTTTTAACGATACATAGATTATGAAATGAGAATAAACTGAACGGGCACTGTCGATTAACAATAAGGAATTTCTTAAATGAATATTTATAAAATTGATGGTTTGAGAATYTATGTAATACCATTGTTAAGTTAGATTTATAATTGAAATACTGTAAATTTTTAAATTGTTTAAGTTGTATTGTGGGTTGTAACCCWAGCGAATAATTATTCTTGGTTGGTTATTTAATAAAATGTAAAAATATTTTTGATTTAGCTAGATGTTAGTAACTTAATTATCTGGCATTKTTATCTTGTTCTGTGTTGCAGTAAAATGTCTTCAATTCATTGCTTTAGCTGGCATGATTAATCAATTTTCATTATCCAATAAGAAAAATTTCTTCTGAAAGTTCAAATTAGTGAGGTAACTTCGTTAAATTTAACCTAGTAGCAAAATTCGTTAGATATTAACTTGTAGCAAAATTTAGATATATAAAGCCCACAGTTCTAGAAGAATTTGCTTGGATATTTCAATTTAGAGCTCGTAAGGATTAGCCACTTTCCTTAGATTGTTATGTAACTGTTGAAATAAATTAAATTCCTTCTACACAACGAAACTCAAAATTACAATAATTTATCACCAATGTAAAGGCCCAACTCTCAAATTAGAATACTAAGGAAATTTTCGGGGCATAGATGGATTAGGTTGATTGCTTTGGGTCTTGAGCAGACACAATAAGCATCCATGGAAAATGATTAAGGAGTTCCACATACACAGATTAGAGGGTTTCCCTCGCAGGATTGGGATTAGTTACTGTGTGTATCAAAACTTTACCTTATGGGTCATATAGTTCAGAATTTAAAGAAAACTCGGTAAACCGGTACTGTGGTTGTGTTTCTTTTCCTTGTCTGTGCAATCAAAATTTCACATAAGATGATTGTTGCAATATCTTTATCATTGAGAAGACATCGAGCAAAAAACCACCTGTTGGTTGAATACCATCAACCCAGACGATGTCCCAGAGATGTCGCGCATGATGGAATCCCAACTGATAGACGCAGGTGCTCATACACTCAAAATATAAATTAATAATCAGTTGAATAACATGTATGCACCTGGAATCTATGGAAACATTTTAACCCAACACTAAATGGCCAGGATGAACGAATATTTCTACAACGCGTTGTGTATTTTTCAGACACCAACAATGCACATAGTCTTGGAATTTTCTCAGTTAAGATATTTAAACAAGCCTCTCGGTGATTCCAAGAGTACCTGAGTTAACCTGCAAACTTGAATTCATGTAGCTTGTAAAGAGCATTGAGAAGCAATGAAACAAATTTTGGCTCGCTATTAATCGGTGAGATCCTTATGGATGAACGTTACGGTAGTTGTTTCTTGTATAACCGTGAGTAATTAAATTAAGGTTGAAACTTGGAGTTTTAATACCTACCTGGAGATAACGTCAAGTTATCAAACATAGGCATAAATTGAGGAACCCTTTTGACTATCATCAACAGGTCTTTAAACCACAGTCCATTAGTGGGGGTTGAATTCTTGACTTTGGTTTCTGTGGTTAACTGGTTGATCAGAGTTTTATCTTGAAGAGGTTTCTTAAGTAGTTCTGTCTCAGGTTGATTATATTTACTTATGGAGTAACACCAGATACATGTTAGCCATATTATTTTTATTGATTAATTGGACATATGAGTGTTGTCCCTTGACCAAGTTTTGAGGAAACGCTGGTCATGTTTGACCATTTTTGGGACTTCGACAGGCTGGTTGAAGATGAAGCACCCAGGCGAAGTGGAGATCACGGGATCTCGCCCTTTTTGCAGGCTTTTTGGGGATTTTAGGGTTTATGTAACGAGTATGGGATGTCAGCCCATGGGTTTACCCATGCTTAGGCCCATTTTTTGTAATGTTTAAATAGATAGCTAGGTGATGTAAGAGGGGGGGACTAGTTGGCTTAGTGCAAGTAGAGTTACTAGTCATTGATCGGCTTAGTGCATGACTAGTTAGCTTAGTGCAAGTAGAGTTACTAGTCATTGATCGGCTTAGTGCATGACTATTTGGCTTAGTGAAAGAATGTGTTGAGGCTTGCAGAGATAAGTGCAAGTATTTTGTAAGTGATTTGTGCGCAAACTATGTAAGGCTTTGTGTTGTGACCTGATTTTGAGGAAGGTGGATCTAGTGCGCAGTGCGTAGATCATCTGTCCCATGCAGAGTAAGCTCTGTGGCTTTGTGACTATAAGAATATTGGAGAAGACTAATAAATTAGAAGAAGAGWTGGTGGTTGTAGCCCCACASTGAGGTGAACCACGTATATCTTGTGTTGATGTGCTTTGTGAAATATTGTTCATGATGTTTATGTATCTATTTTCTTAGTGCACTATTCTCGATGTATGGTAGATAGATCTATGAATGCTTAGTGCTTATGATGTGAATGAATGTTAGATATTAGATTATGTTGAGTGCTTATAATTGTTTGATCTGTTTATTACAATGTTGTTATGTATTTAGGGTTTAATCTGCGAGGTGAATAGAAGTTAAGAACTAATGCATATTGTTAGCTAAGTGCTTGGTTAAGTACTGTGATCACATATCTGTGTCCCAGCTAGGTTGTAGACACTTGAGTCCTACAACCCCCCCTTCCTCTATCTCAGGTGAGACTTCATCTGCTTCATAGATGTTGCCGGTAGTTAAGGTTTTGTTGGTGCTTTGTTGAAGCGTTGAACCCTGGATCTGTCCCTTGCCAACAATGAGTATAGAATTTAACTACTTATAATATTATATTTTTCGAATAAGATTAGGCCATAATCAGGGGGAAAGTCAGAACTTCGTTTAATATTTCTTGGATAACCAAAACAAGATTATTGTTTATTTTACGATTTTTCAGTATAAGTATTGTAGATTAGAGTAAACAATACATTAAATTCGTGGATCAGCATATAGATACTTATGTTTGGGTTTTATCTCATATTTTCTCTACGATAGAATCGATAGACATATCATGCTCGAATGAATCACTTCAATAAACAGACACTCGTGTACACTGCAATCTATGACAAGTAATGTTTAGGAGGTTTAACCTATCTCTTTTAGTGTGATGCTTGAAAATTAACTTTTAACAAATCTAAGCTTCGGTTGACGCATGGGAGAGAGACCGTTGGACATATCACAGTTTTCTTTAGTGGCAGTGGTAAGTTTAAAGTGACGCAATTCATGTCCTTATATTTCATAACTGGAGTTCTAACTAAGTAGTTGGAGTCTAGTGATTATTTATCAACATTACTAACGAGTTATATTTAAGCCTTATTTAAGGATTTTATAATTAGTAAATAATTGATTTCGACAGAATTTTTAATGCGAAGAAAAGCGTAGTTTGTGCAACCCCTAAAAGAAAAGTCAACCGACACTCACTATTAGAAGATGTTTACTTATACTTTAATACATATCTTATAAGCCACTTCATGATAATCATGATGAATGCTTCTTATTGTTAGGTTTATTCATTTATGACCGGTTGGGAGATTATGACATATCTTAATTAATGAAATAGTGGTGGAATGATAAAAATTAGTATATTACTACTTTTGTTCATTTAGTTGAATGGGAAGATGGATAGATTGTTCTTGTTCCTCAGATTGGTTTCATTTTAAATTATTATTATTATCTTTGTATATGCATTATCATATCGCACATCAGGGTTTCCTTAATAAGTTAAACCTTGTAATTGTGCAATATTTTTCTAGATTAATTAATGAATATACGATTATTTGTTGAGGATAGATGCATTCTTGATAAGTCGAATGGCTTAAGCGCAAGTATGGTTTATATATATATATATATATATATATATATATATATATATACCCTGTGATTAGCGTAATAAAGTTTATTTGTTTTGTTCAACCTTTATGGAGTTTTTCAAGAGGGTCGTTACATATGGTATCAGAGTGGGTTCAACTTTGCCACACCGGACCCGTTATGCTTTCCAGGGTTTTATATTAATAATTAAAGATGTATCACTAATACAATTTGAAATTTTTCCATGTAGGTATCATGGTTAGAGGAGCGAAGGATGAGAATACATTGGGGTGTGGGAGGAAGAGGTGTTCTTACTCCGAGTGCATCCACACTAGATGGATATGCTCTACAAGGAGAAGAGAAAACCACTGAGTAGGAGTAAGTTTAAGTGGGATATGTGGTAGGTATGATGAGATCCTTTCATAGGATGTTAGAGGCATTGATAAATCACCTTGATCAGGATGAGAGTAGGGAGTTTGTACCCAATGAGGGTTTGAAGTGCCCTCATGTAGTTAGTAGTAGTGTTCATAGAGAACTTGAGAAGGTGAAATTTCCTGAGTTTTAGGCTGCCATGGACGGTTTAGCCGCCAAGGCATGGTTGGAGAATATGACGATGTTCTTTGCATTGCACGATTATACCTCCAACATGAAGGTCTGCATGGTGATATTTCAAATGAAAGGGAGTGTGCTTCTTTGGTGGAAGAAACTCTTACCAAAACTAAGCATGGTCATTGAAGACATGTCATGGGAATTTTTCAAGGAACGATTCTGAAAGAGATACCTTTTTTATGAGTTCATTGAGTGCCAAATTATGATTTCATCACTTTATGATAGGGTAATCATACAGTACCAAAGTATGAGGTTAGGTTCATGGAGTTTCTCAGATACGCTCTACATCTAAACATTGAGAAATTAAAGGTTAACAAGTTTGTGTTTGGTCTCAATTTCAACATTCGTGCTAAGGTGAGGATCTTGATACCTCAGACTTTGCACGATGTCTTA
>JASDQU011504816.1:0-10517 GCA_032191745.1 Picea mariana
CTGCCCAGTGATTTGACTGGTAATGTCTACGGAGGTATACATACCCTACTCCCCTCTGGATTTGAACTTGTGACCTCTTATGAGGAAACACATGTTCTTAACCATTAGTCCCACTCAGGCTATATTGCATCTATCTACAATACATTTTAATACAAACATAGACTTTATCTATTACATTGTCCTCTATAAGGACCGATAATACAAAAATATACATGATCTCTAAATCATGGTCCTGAGCGCCTTGTCCTTCTCTCAACATGTCTCTCATAACAAACAACGACATTGGGTAGACGTCAAAAGAGTCGCACCCAATCTGTTGGTACTCCAACTACATGTTGGTGCATGTGCTCTGAAAAATCTTCAACCTGTACCATTGGCACCATGCGCACCAATCTATCCGGATTCCTCTAAATGTTATCTAATACTCGGTCGGCATCTCCACATGGTTGGTCGTCATGACCATGTCATCCATGCAGAGGAAATCCATCAAGACGCCTCAGTCCCACATCTGTATGATCAAACAATCATATTATTATCTTGATCCACACAAAAAATAATTCTTTTTAAATCATAAAAATATAAAAATGAAATAAATTAAAAAACAAACAATATTTTACTAATATCTCCATAGGCACTGTTAGGAGGGATAGGAATCTCTAGATCGTTGTGATAGTTGATACCTACATAAGAGTAATCCTCGATCGCAACCACTTGGCGCTCCCAGCAAGCGAAGAATGCATCATCCCATGGATCGCCTTAATGTCCCCCTCCCTACCTAGAAAGTACCTCATTCCACCAGTCGATCATGCCATCTCTTAAAGAATGCGAGTGGATTTCAACTTTTGGACTCATCATGGGTACTCTCTCAAAGAAAAAGCAGCACAAGAGACTTCCAAAGACAAAGTTATTCATTTTTCCATGCTTGCATCCTATCAACTGGGCCTTCATGCATGTCAAAAGCATGGTACTCCAGTCATATAATATAGGCCTAAAGAATTCTCCTGCATAATAAATCATCGTCCATGAAGCTTGATGTAATGAAGCAGATACTGCAATTCGAGCAATCGTCAACACAATGATTTTTAGACCAAGGTTTTCTATCTACCTTATCTGGAGTTGACTCCCAACCTTCTTTGTCTTGACTGAGCAATATAGATCAAAGTATTCATTGATTATTAAACCAATCGATCCTTTTCCCTTCAAATTTACCACATCCCCTCGATGAGGCAACCCGGTAAGGAAATATATATCCTTTGTCTCGATTCTTAGCGATTGTCTGCTAATCATAAAAACATTTGCTTTAGGTTCCTAGTAATCAATCAGAGTTTCAAGCAATCTTCATTGTTCCCTAATCCCATTGCAACGAAAAAAATTATAAAGTCTGCATCGGCAGAGAGCTTGTTGAGATTCTGGGTCATCCATGACCTCATTGTAAACTTCTTTGTGTTCTCTCTCCCTCCACTCTATCACCATCCTACAACCATCGAACATTTTTTTGAGTCAAATCCATGAATTTTGGGTTTTGCAGAGATGTACGTGATTGTTAGTTATGACAGTAGCGTATGTACCCAGCTTGTGTTAAAAAAGGTCGTGTACATCTTCGTGTGAGATGTAAAAATAATTTTACACTCAAGAAATCATCAAATAAAAAAACTTATGGATGAAATTAAAGAGCAGGAAGTAATCTCTTACATGTTACAAGCAGTGTTGAATTATAAGCTCTCTGCACTTTGTACCAATCCTTTGAAGTTTGAAGGGTAAAGAGGGCCCCCAATTCTCTCCAAATGGTAAAAAGTGAAACGATATGGTAAAAATGAGTTTTTCACCTATTTTAACCCATTTTTCCACCTTTCTGTATAATGTTTTACCCCATTTTAACATGTGTACATTGTTTAGACTAATGTTAGTCCCATGGATATGTTTTCTTGTGCAGTTATCCTTGACAAATATCTTTTCCACAAATATCGTTATATTTGATGGTGTTTTTTCGACTTCTTCGGCATGTATTGTTATATTTACCCACATATAGGGTAGGTTTCATTCCACCTGCATTATTCATTTATCCGTATTGATCACATACTTGCCTTAGGATTAACCCCATTCGTTGTGACATTATAGCTGCAAGTGGATTTAAAGGTGTCATTTTCGAATGGTAGAGATTACCTCTTCACGGGTTCCCTAGGTAGCTCCTCACTAGCCATTTTGGCACCCATACTGCATTTTTTCCGTAGGCTCAGAAATCATGTTTAGTCTCGCCATGACTTTGCATTGAAGCTTCATAACTTATTCTCATGTATTGTTGGCTAGTAACCCGCAAGGATTCCAAAAAAAAATTGTCGAGTTGTATTTACATTGCATATTGACCGCTCACGCTTTTTGGGCCTAATGTCGTTTTCAAATCGCTCTAATATAGAAACTGTATCTGCATTCTTGAAAATTTACCATCCTTGCATTACTATCCTTTGCAACTTGACATATATATCCCTAGAGGAAAATTTCCCCCTAGTGTCCATATCCTGCACATACTTTCCTTTCATTAAGCATAGGTATGTTCCTTTCACTTGGAACTAGTTTGCTTTCTCGTGACACTCGTTTCCTCCACTATATCATATCATTCTTTTATTCTTTTTCAGGCTTTATAATATGAAAAAGACAAAAAAAAACAAAAAACAAAAAATAAGGATTGGAATGAGTCGAAATATTTTATATATGGCAACTACTTGTGTCACCCTTTAATAGAACACAATATTATCAGTCTTCGCCTCATTATTGGGTTTAGTGTGGCTTTAGGAGGCCTTTTTTCTCACTTTTGAGCAGAATCTCCTCCATCTGGTTATTCTTCCAGTCATATGGAACATTTGTTGATGCCTCGTGTGTCAAAAATGTATCCTAGTTTATAATCCATGATTCCTAAGACACATTTTGTGTTGTGTCTCTATTCAAGGGAAGTCAGCCTATGTTGGCCATTCTACAGAAACCTTTGAATTTGAAGCGGCCTTCCTGTGTTAGTCAAATATTACTCAGTATCACAAATATATTTGTCTCTCACTCATGCTAGTAAAGAAGGTCCCTATTGACTTCTTGCTAGCAGATATGCTCTTATCGTGATCCAGGTGGATATTGGTGGCCACCCACATGTTCCAAATTCCAACTGGCTCATCTTGATAGTTTTCAATTCAGTACGTTTCTCTGTAATGGGGACACTTCTTTGTAATTATGGGTTCTACACTTCTTAGGTTCTCTTGAATCCCTACACAGCATCTAGGTGAATATTGGCGGCCGCCCATCTAGTCCAACTGGTCTATTTTGGCAGTTTTTATCTCAGTACATCTTTTTGTACTTCTGGAGCCGTTCTAAGGCCCTAAACAACATTTTTTGGCTTTCCACGGTAAAAATTTTGATTGAGTCAAATTTTAATGGCATAATGTGTAGTTCTCGAAAATACCTTTCCAATGGGCTATCACACGCCTAAAATAGAGATTGTATGCAAAAGGTACGACCCCGGGAAGTTTATGTAGTAACTTACCCCAACAGGACCCACATGACTTTTGGCACTTCATCTCCTAGGGTTATTTTTTTGGATGTCAAGGGTTTTTTCATTAAGGTTTATTGTAAAAAGGCCTTCATAGCCTCATTGTACTCATCATCTTATGAATGAGTGCATCTATCACATCTCTTCTCGGAGATAAAGTTGTCACCATTCTAACGATTCTTGCACTCTGTATTTTTACAATCTCTCTACATTTATTTCATTAATAGAAATCATGTATTGTTGTATTTATCTGTTTCTGGAAATATTTGTGTGTATTTCATTGTAATATCTCTGCTTTCATTTCGTTCCAAAAATAATCTAGATTAGTGGTATCAGAGCAGGCTGCTCTTGATCATTTTTTAGTGCATGTCCCGGACGAGGTCTGAGTATAGCAAGTTGGGTCTCGAGCTTGTCTCTATTGAGGAAAATTTATCTCGCAAGCCCAAGAAACCCTCCATGGCAGAAGAAAATAAAATCGATGGAGTAGAAGATACTATTAACTTGTTGCTTCAGCAAGCTCTCGCACGACAGAGAGACTAAAAGATGGAGAATTTTACCCACATCCTTCAACGCCTTCCGATAGAAACAGGTGCATCTTCATCAAGCGGCCACTTTGGAGGAACTTATCCCTTCAAGGTACAATTTAACTTTGATATTCCCGTATTTGAAGGTCAAATATATGTGGATGCCCTGGAAAAATGGTTAAATCTCCTAGAAGGTTATTTCTTTGTTCGCAATTTTTCTGACAAGGAAAATATCACCTTCGAACTGCTCAAGGCTCTCCCCCATGTCAAACATTAGTGGGAAACTTACTGGGAGAAAAGTTCCAAAGAGGAATTTGGAATATATGGAGCCAAGCCCACTTGGGAATTTTTTTTGGATGCGATCAAGGAACAATATTACCCTGTTGATAACTATGAAGGCTTGTACATGATCAGATGGACAACACTACGGCAAGAGAAGGGCCAAACAATGTCGGAGTTCAAAAATAATTTCCATACCTTGCGTACCAAACTTAGTATCAAAGACTTCGAGCGACATTCGGTTCTGAAATATCGTGGGGCTCTGCATAGGTACATCTAAGCCGAAATGGATTTCCTAAGAATTTCATCATTGGGAGTTGTCTATCAATATGATGTCAAGATCGAGTAGAAATTTGGGCACCAGAATAAATGGGAGTTTGGGTTTGCAAATCCGCAACAACCAAATCATGA
The DNA here is from genome assembly GCA_032191745.1 of Picea mariana. Lineage (NCBI taxonomy): Eukaryota > Viridiplantae > Streptophyta > Pinopsida > Pinales > Pinaceae > Picea > Picea mariana. Next base: position 4,747 of record JASDQU011504816.1, read on the forward strand.
TAAATATGGACCTAACCAACAACCTCTTGACAACCAGTCCAAGACACAGGAAAAGAAGGGTAAGGGAAAGGAAAAGAATGACACTAGGAAGTGGTGTGAATTCCACAAAATCCCTTATCACAACATCGATGAATGTCGCTCAAAACAGTCATTGGAGGCCGAGATCAAAGATACGGAGCACAACCTTGATTTCGAATCTGAGCCAAAAAATAATGAAAAAAGATAGATCATTGGCACAGACCCCACTGCTACTGTCACGACCGCAATAATTCAACCAGTAGATCCTGAAGAGGGGGAGCACCTCTTCCATTCATAGATGTGGATGAAGGGGACCTCGTTTCATTTCATTGTTGATAGTGGAACCCAAAAGTACCTCATCTCATTTGAGTTCATCAAACAGTTGGGGTTGTCGACAACACCACACCCACACCCATACAACATCAGGTGGCTTCGCCAGAGATGAGATCTTTGTGCCATCCAACAGTGTTGCATTTCCTATGGCATCCATCCCTTCAAGGATGAGGTAGTATATGATGTTTCCCCTCTTCATGTATGTGATGTTGTTTTGGGCCAACCATATAAGTGGAAACGTCATGTTGTTTATGAGTCTCGACCCCGTAGTGTCCTTATCACTCTGAGGGGTTAGCCCTACAGGATACCAGGGGTAGTTCTGACTATTGTTCCACCAAAATAGTGCCGCGAGGTAATCTCTCATACTGCAAAATTCATCCTCTTCACAATATGTTCAAAGGATGCACAGAAGGCCACCAAAACCACTACAGCCTCAACACCTTCTATCCAGCAGAAACATATTGCAAAAGAGAAAGAATTTATTATTTCTTCACCTAGGATGGTGCCTACACAATTCCCCGTCAAGCCTAGAGACAATAGGTTGGTGGAACATATTCAACCCTGCCAGCAAAAATCTTGTGACAACCTTCCACATACCAAGTAGCGCAACTTCTCCAACAAGGCACGTAGCTCAGCACGATTCAGATTCAGCAAACACTTTCCCTCTTCCCCGGCAACTCAAAGAAATGGATACCATTTCTTCCTAAGGGGGGAGGACTGATCCAGGTGTATATTGGTGGCCACCCACCTGTTCCAAATTCCAACTGGCTCATCTTAAAATTTTCCAGTTCAGCACATTTCTCTGTAATGGGGATACTTCTTTGTAATTATGGGTTCTGCACTTATGAGGTTGACTTAAATCCCTACACAGCATCCAAGTGCATATTTATGGCCACCCATCTAGTCCAAGTGGCCTATTTTGGCATTTTTCATCTCAATACATCTTTGTATACTTTTGGGGTTGTTTTGCGTCCCTAAACAAAAATTTTAGGGCTTGCCACAGTCAAATTGTTGACCAAGTTATAGTTTGATGACATAATGTGTAGCTCTCAAAAATACCTTTCCAACAGGCTATCACACGCCTAAAACAGAGATTGTATGCAAAAGTTACAACCCCAAGAAGTTGATGTACTAACTAACCCCAACAGGGCCCACGTGACTTTTAGCACTTCATCTCCTAGGGTTAGGTTTTTGGATGTCTAGGGTTTTGGCATTCATTTTTATTGTAAAAAGGCCTTCAGAACCTCATTGTACTCATCTTCTTGCCAATGAGTGTAGCCATCACATCTCTTCTCGGAGATAAATATGCCACCATTCTAGCGAGTCTTGAACTCTATATTTTTGTAGTCTCTGTACATTTCTTTCATTAATAGAAATCATGTATTCTTGTATTTCTTTGTTTTTGGCAATATTTATGTGTATTTAATTGTAATATCTCTGCTTTCATTTCATTTTGAAAATAATCCGGATCATATCGACTACAACACATTGCTCTAAGAGTATGACCTAGAGTTGCACCCTAGGCCTATTTACATCATTGATAGGTAACCTTGCACTCATGAGATGAAAAACCATTATTGGTCATTGACTGATCAGTTTCCTTTGTGTTCAACGTCAACAACCATTATCACACATAAGGACTCATGTGTCCCTTGTTCTCCATTTGACCCCATTGGTGGATTCCTCATCTTTTTCAGTAGTCCCCCTCATTAGATACTATTCAGAGAGTCTTTGTCATGTGTTATTCCATCTGGTGCATGTTGAAGTCATACCTCGGTTTGGTCCTTTCAATATTTTCGTCTGAGTCCTTCCAAATATTTAGCCTTCTACTACCCCTCATGCTGGATGATGGAGGATGCCCTAATGTCTTCCTTCCAGCGGATCTCTTCCTATCGACATCGGCGCATCTTACTCTAGGACAGGGATCTAGAGTTATTGTTAGTACCTTGGGGATTGCAGTCATCAGTGGTAGGTTCCCTCATTTAAATTGATAGTGGGAATACATCAATATCCCATGCTTAATAGATTCTAKCATGTGTTYGACATCATATAATTTATTCACACTTGCTAGATTGTACTAGGTACCTTGATGTAGATTTATCATTATAGGTGGGTTGTCTCGCGTTTGTTAATGGTATACATCAATGATCGGTAATCAAACAGTGTCTCACTATGTTCAAATCCAACACATTTATTCACGTAGTGTAGACTCGTAGCGCAGTGGAATATTTTGAAGACTTTGGGTGAAGTACAATAATCACATCTTTTGTGCTCCTACCCAACTTATATTGATTTTACCACCCTCTTTGACATTGGTATTTGCAGAGGATCAATTTTGTTCACTCCATTAGTTCTAGATATCCTCTATTTTGATTTTGAGACATAGCTCCACTATGTATCCATTCGTGGCTATGATTTGTATTTTTGCATGGATCCACTATGTATTTTCTATTGGCCATGATTTCTACTTCTATATCTCACATGGATCCACTGTGTATAGTTTTCATGGCCATGGACATCAGTTATGCTTTCATTACTCATGGATCCACGTTGTACTTGATTTGGCATCCATGCTTACATCACACTCAAGAATGGAAATGCTTGACTTGAGAAGAGAGTATCTTACTTGTTTTTGTTGTAAGTATTGTTTTGGGACTGGACTTCAACTACTCCTACCCAATGGCCCCTCCACAATCTCATGACTACTTTGTAATATATTCCAACCATCAGTTTCTCTTCTAACCTCACACATTAGGGGGCATCTGTTATAACTTCACTTGACACCATATATGTGCATAATGATCCATTGGTCTTAGTTACATCCCTTTCCCTGCTTGGAGGAACAAAATCCCCCTTTTCCTCCCTAAAAACATATTAAAAAATCCCATTTTTATAAATGTATGTGACTCTCCTTAAAGCAACCCATGTACATGCGTGCTTTGCTAGTCAGCAACCCGCGTACATGTTTAATTGGCTCAAAAAAATAATAAATCTCAACATTTACGACGGAGTTGACGGGTTCCCTATGTTCCCAACCTCTTATATATTGTTCATAACTACTCCAATTGCAAAAGGGAGTATAAAATAAAGCCTTGAGATGGAGGAAAATCATATCAAAGAGATGCAGTCTTATGCTGGTAGTTTCTTTATAGCCCTGCAAGCCTCTGTTTCCCTATTTTTCTGAGATTGTCTTCCCCCTTGAAAACCCTTGTTTTCAGGATTTGTGTTTCCCTTTATCTCGTCGGGAAGAAATCCATTTCTTCCTTGGACCCACTGGAACACAAAACTTTAGAGGTAGTGCTTGTAATCTCAGGCCTTGGGTGGAGGAACTTAGGGCCTAGTTCCAGGATCGTGTTGCAGCAGTTACAGGTTTTAACCAACCCCTTTTGTTGTTATCAATAAAATAACTCTCATTCTCGTCCACTTCTCTTTGTTAATTCATGTTTTTGGTGAGATTATTTGTATCTTATTTTGAATCTAAAATAGAAATTGAATTGATTATATTTAGTTAGTTAGTGGATAACTACTTTCTTGCAGTTGCATACTTCTTTGTTTGCGGGACTTTCAGAAGATAGTTGTGAAGGAGTTCTAGAGCGGAAGCCCTCAAGTAGGATCGACTTCAAAAGATAGGTTTCGAGTATGTTCTCTTTCCTTTCTTCCAAGAGTTAGGTAATGTAGGTAGTTAATTCAAATTAATTGCTTAATTAAAGTTTGAGATAATTCTTTTAGGGCACTGCTTTGTTGTGGTCCGTGACCCAAAGCCATAGGACTCATATTTCTGTAATAGGGATTCAGGATCAATAATAACAAAGATTCAATTTTAGTCTTTGAATGCTTCAATGGGACCCGTATAAAATTCAAAGCTCTTCTTTATTAATACAAATCAAGATCCTCAAACGTTATTAATTTTTACTTAAAATAAGGTTAAGCATTTAATTCATGAAATTTATTATCCCAAAGGCATGAAGAAGAAAATTTCAAGGTGGCCCCATATATAGATATGCTATGTCATGGGGTCAAATTATGGCCACTCACTAGATGAAGCTAGAATATTTGTCGACTCTATGACAAACTTGGGGTCTATAGAAGGTATCCAACATAGGCCCACGGTAATCTAGTATGGCAACATATTCAACCTTCCAAAGGAAGGAGGTCTCACCCAAGGAATGTGTGATAATTGTTTATTGATCAATATATAGATTATTAAATATTTAGTGGGGGATTATATTCCATTAGTTGACCTCTAATCACATTCATTTAAACTAACAAAACTTAATTCATGTGCAACAAAGATAATGACATATATATCATCAAAATACATTTCAATCACATACACATGAGAAAAATAGTCATCCATTGTATTAGCAAATTTAACATTACATAATAAGTCATTTGTGGAACTTATCTCAAGATAAAAGTCCAAAGATCTCTCTATTCCCAACTAATAGCTCTCTTAGATTCACAACTCACAAAACTCTCTCAAATTCACTACAATCCTCACATATATAAGCAATTGGGGTGGTTACAAAAGATTATATAATAAACTAGGGAATCTACAATTCCGCTCATACAAAAGCATCAGAGGAATCCAAACAGTGGTTACAGACAGTGTCGGCAGCAAAATCAGATACATTTCTTTGTATTGTCGTTATTGATAATAAAATGAAGATCTCTCTTCTTTCCCTCCCCGAGATTAAAACATGTTTTTGAAAACAACAATGTTATAACAACAAGTGAGGAAAATAATCAAGGTGATAGCAACAAAGAATGATAAGTACATGTTTTATCTCAACATTTAAGTTGTTCCATATTATTATGGATTCTACTCTTGTAGTTTTAGTACATTTATTATGAATTCAACTTTGATAAACTAATTAGAGTTCAATTTTTGGTATAGGTAGACAATAAAAATACAATTACTGATGATTTCACAAATATGTTTAACTCAAAAAGACATTTAAGAAGTATATTTAGGCATTATTAGTTATTGTCAATTTTTAGTAATTCCAAAAAGTTAATCCAATACCAAAATCATTTTTCTTCATTTTATGATGTTGGATATGAAAAGTTAACAACAATTTATAACCATAATCTTGAAAAATAAATTAAATTGTTTTGGAACTTCAACCTCTAAATTATGAAGCATTTTAAAGTGTAAGATCTACATATTCTCTCTTTTTAAGATTAATATTAACAAATAGTATGGTCAAGGTCACTTTAAATGAAGGTATTCCTTTATCTCTTTTTATATCTAATACAAAAATTTAGAATTGTTTTCATGATTTAATAGAATATTTATTTTGAAAAAAATGTTTTAAAAAAAGTAATCAAAGTTGGTGAATTGTTTTCATGATCCAATTTACAAGATGTTATCAATGTATAAAATTGGAGGAATAATTATTTTGTTAGATTTAACAATC
>JASDQU011504816.1:10537-23140 GCA_032191745.1 Picea mariana
AATTTGTTTTGAAGGTCACGGCCAAGCCAGACACCAAATTTGTGTATGAGACCCCCTCTGCCCAGTGATTTGACTGGTAATGTCTACGGAGGTATACATACCCTACTCCCCTCTGGATTTGAACTTGTGACCTCTTATGAGGAAACACATGTTCTTAACCATTAGTCCCACTCAGGCTATATTACATCTATCTACAATACATTTTAATACAAACATAGACTTTATCTATTACATTGTAAGGACCGATAATACAAAAATATACATGATCTCTAAATCATGGTCCTGAGGGCCCTGTCCTTCTCTCAACATGTCTCTCATAACAAACAATGACATTAGGTAGACTTCGAAAGAGCCGCACCCAATCCATTGGTACTCCAACTACATGTTGGTGCATGTGCTCCGAAAAATCTTCAACCTATACCATTGGCACCGTGCGCACCAATCTATTCGGATTCCTCTAGATGTTATCTAATACTCGGTCGGCATCTCCACACGGTTGGCCATCATGACCATGTCGTCCATGCAGAGGAAATCCATCAGGACGCCTCAGTCCCACATCTGTATGATCAGACAATCATATTATTATCTTGATCCACACAAAAAATAATTATTTTTAAATCATAAAAATATAAAAATGAAATAAATTAAAAAACAAACAATAATTTACTAATATCTCCATAGGCACTGTTAGGAGGGATAGGAATCTCTGGGTCGTTGTGATAGTTGATACCTACATAAGAGTAATCCTCGATCGTAACCACTTGGCGCTCCCAGCAAGTGAAGAATGCATCATCCCATGGATCGCCTTAATGTCCCCCTCCCTACTTGGAAAGTACCTCATTCCACCAGTCCATCACGCCATCTCTTAAAGAATGCGAGTGGATTTCAACTTTTGGACTCATCATGGGTACTCTCTCAAAGAAAAAGCAGCACAAGAGACTTCCAAATACAAAGTTATTCATTTTTCCATACTTGCATCCTATCAATTGGGCCTTCATGCATGTCAGAAGCATGGTACTCCAGTCATATAATATAGGCCTAAAGCATTCTCTTGCATAATAAATCATCGTCCATGAAGCTTGATGTAACGAAGCAGATACTGCAATTCGAGCAATCGTCAACACAATGGTTTTTAGACCAAGGTTTTCTATGTACCTTATCTGGAGTTGAATCCCAACCTTCTATGTCTCGACTGAGCAATATAGATCAAAGTATTCATTGATTGTTAAACCAATCGATCCTTTTCCCTTCAAATTTACCACATCCCCTCAACAAAGCAACCCGTTAAGGAAATATATATCCTTTGTCTCGATTCTTAGCGATTGTTTGTTGATCATAAAAACATTTGCTTTAGGTTCCTAGTAATCAATCAGAGTTTCAAGCAATCTTCATTGTTCCCTAATCCCATTGCAACGAAAAAAATTATAAAGTTTGCATCGGCACAGGGCTTGTTGAGATTCTGGGTCATCCATGACCTGATTGTAAACTTCTTTGTGTTCTCTCTCCCTCCACTCTATCACCATCCTACAACCATCGAACATTTTTTTGAGTCAAATCCATGAATTTTGGGTCTTGCAGAGATGTACGTGATTGTCAATTATGACAGTAGTGTATGTACCCAGCTTGTGTTAAAAAAGGTCGTGCACATCTTCGTGTGACATGTAAAAATAATTTTACACTCAAGAAATCATCAAATAAAAAAACTTATGGATGAAATTAAAGAGGAGGAAGTAATCTCTTACCTGTTACAAGCAGTGTTGAATTATAAGCTCTCTGCACTTTGTACCAATCCTTTGAAGTTTGAAGGGTAAAGAGGGCCCCCAATTCTCTCCAAATGGTAAAAAGTGAAACGATATGGTAAAAATGATTTTTTCACCTATTTTAACCCATTTTTCCACCTTTTTGTATAATGTTTTACCCCATTTTAACATGTGTACATTGTTTAGACTAAAGTTAGTACCATGGATATGTTTTCTTGTGCAGTTATCCTTGACAAATATCTTTTCCACAAATATTGTTATATTTGATGGTGTTTTTTCGACTTCTTCGGCATGTATTGTTATATTTACCCACATATAGGGTAGGTTTCGTTCCACCTGCATTATTCATTTATCCATATTGATCACATACTTGCCTTAGGATTAACCCCATTCGTTGTGACATTATAGCTGCAAGCGGCTTTAAAGGTGTCATTTTCGGATGGTAGAGATCACCTCTTCATGGGTTCCCTAGGTAGCTCCTCACTAGCCATTTTGGCACCCATACTGCATTTTTTTCGTAGGCTCAGAAACCATGTTTAGTCCCGCCATGACTTTGCGTTGAAGCTTCATAACTTATTCTCATGTATTGTTGGCCAATAACCCGCAAGGATTCCAAAAAAAGATTGTCGAGTTGTATTTACATTGCATATTGACCGCTCACGCTTTTTGGGCCTAATGTCGGTTTCAAATCACTCTAATATAGCAATTGTATCTACATTCTCGAAAATTTACCATCCTTGCAATACTATCCTTTGCAACTTGACACATATATCCCTAGAGGAAAATTTCCCCCTAGTGTCCATATCCTGCACATACTTTTCTTTCATTAAGCATAGGTATGTTCCTTTCACTTGGAACTAGTTTGCTTTCTCGTGACACTCGTTTCCTCCACTATATCATAGCATTCTTTTATTCTTTTTCAGGCTTTATAATATGAAAAAGACAAAAAAAAATCAAAAAACAAAAAGAAGGATGGGAATGAGTCGAAATATTTTATATATGGCAACTACTTGTGTCACCCTTGAATAGAACACAATATTATCAGTCTTCACCTCATTATTGGGTTTAGTGTGGCTTTAGGAGGCCTTTTTTCTCACTTTTGAGCAGAATCTCCTCCATCTGGTTATTCTTCCAATCATATGGAACATTTGTTGATGCCTTGTGTGTCACAAATGTATCCTAGTTTATAATCCATGATTCCTAAGACACATTTTGTGTTGTGTCTCTATTCAAGGGAAGTCAGCATGTGTTGGCCATTCTGCAGAAACCTTTGAATTTGAAGCGGCCTTCCTATGTTAGTCAAATATTACTCAGTATCACAAATATATTTGTCTCTCACTCATGCTAGTAAAGAAGGTCCCTATTGACTTCTTGCTAGCAGATATGCTCTTATCGTGATCCAGGTGGATATTGGTGGCCACCCACATGTTCCAAATTCCAACTGGCTCATCTTGATAGTTTTCAATTCAATACGTTTCTCTGTAATGGGGACACTTATTTGTAATTATGGGTTCTACACTTCTGAGGTTGTCTTGAATCCCTACACAGCATCTAGGTGGATATCGGTGGCTGCCCATCTAGTCCAACTGGTCTATTTTGGCAGTTTTTATCTCAGTACATCTTTTTGTACTTCTGGAGCTGTTTTGAGGCCCTAAACAACATTTTTTTGGCTTTCCATGGTAAAAATGTTGATTGAGTCAAATTTTAATGGAATAATGTGTAGTTCTCGAAAATACCTTTCCAACGGGCTATCACACGTCTAAAATAGAGATCATATGCATAAGGTACGACCCCGGGAAGTTTATGTAGTAACTTACCCCAACGAGACCCACATGACTTTTGGCACTTCATCTCCTAGGGTTAGTTTTTTGGATGTCTAGTGTTTTTTCATTAAGGTTTATTGTAAAAAGGCCTTCATAGCCTCATTGTACTCATCATCTTACAAATGAGTGTATCTATCACATCTCTTCTCGGAGATAAAGTTGTCACCATTCTAGCGATTCTTGCACTCTGTATTTTTACAATCTCTCTACATTTATTTCATTAATAGAAATCATGTATTGTTGTATTTATTTGTTTCTAGAAATATTTGTGTTTATTTCATTGTAATATCTCTGCTTGCATTTCGTTCCGAAAATAATCTGGATTAGTGGTATCAAAGCAAGTTGCTCTCGATCATTTTTTAGTGCATGTCCCCGACGAGGTCTTAGTATAGCAAGTTGGGTCTCGAGCTTGTCTCTATTGAGGACAATTTATCTCACAAGCCCAAGAAACCCTCCATGGCAGAAGAAAATAAAATCAATGGAGTAGAAGATACTATTAACATGTTGCTTCAGCAAGCTCTTGCACGACAGAGGGACTAAAAGATGGATAATTTTTCCCACATCCTTCAATGTCTTCCGATAGCAACAGGTGCATCTTCATCAAGCGACAACTTTGGAGGAACTTATCCCTTCAAGGTACAATTTAACTTTGATATTCCTGTATTTGAAGGTCAAATATATGTGGATGCCCTGGAAAAATGGTTAAATCTCCTAGAAGGTTATTTCTTTGTTCACAATTTTTCCGACAAGGAAAATATCACCTTCGAACTGCTCAAGGCTCTCCCCCATGTCAAACATTAGTGGGAAACTTACTGGGAGCAAAGTTCCACAAAGGAATTTGGAATATATGGAGCCAAGCCCACTTGGGAAATTTTTTTGGATGCGATCAAGGAACAATATTACCCTGTTGATAACTATGAAGGCTAGTACATGATTAGATGGACCACACTACGGCAAGAGAAGGGCCAAACAATGTCAGAGTTCAAAAATACTTTCCATACCTTACGTACCAAACTTAGTATCAAAGACTTCGAGCGGCATTCGGTTCTGAAATACCGTGGGGCTCTGCATAGGTACATCTAAGCCGAAATGGATTTCCTAAGCATTTCATCATTGGGAGTTGTCTATCGATATGATGTCAAGATCGAGTAGAAATTTGGGCACCAGAACAAATGGGAGTTTGGGTTTGAAAATCTGCAACAACAAAATCACGATAAAGACGGACCTAACCAACAACCTCTTGACAACCAGTCCAAGACACAGGAAAAGATGGGTAAGGGAAAGGAAAAGAATGACACTGGGAAGTGGTGTGAATTCCACAAAATCCCCTATCACAACATCGATGAATGTCGCTCAAAATAGTCATTGGAGGCCGAGATCAAAGATAAGGAGCACAACCTTGATTTCTAAACTGATCCAAAAAATAATGAAAAAAGATATATCATCGACACAGACCCCACTGCTACTTTCGCGACCGCAACAATTCAACCAGTAGATCCTGAAGAGGGGGAGCACCTCTTCCATTCATAGATGTGGATGAAGGGGACCTCATTTCATTTCATTGTTGATATTGGAACCCAAAAGTACCTCATCTCAGTTGAGTTCATCAAATAGTTGGGGTTGTCAACAACACCACACCCACATCCATACAACATCGGGTGGCTTTGCCAGATATGAGATCTTTGTGCCATCCAATAGTGTTGCATTTCCTATGGCATCCATCCCTTCAAGGATGAGGTAGTATATGATGTTTCCCCTCTTCATGTATGTGATGTTGTTTTGGGCCAACCATATAAGTGGAAACGTCATGTTGTTTATGAGTCTCGACCCCGTAGTGTCCTTATCACTCTGAGGGGTCAGCCCTACAAGATACCAGGGGTAGTTCTGACTATTGTTCCACCAAAACAGTGCCGCGAGGTAATCTCTCATACTGCAAAATTCATCCTCTTCACAATATGTTCAAAGGATGCACAGAAGGCCACCACAACCACTACAGCCTCAACACCTTATATCCAGCAGAAGCATATTACAAAAGAGAAAGAATTTATTGTTTCTTCACCTAGGATGGTGCCTACACAATTCCTCGTCAAGCCTAGAGACAACAGGTTGGTGGAACAGATTCAACCCTGCCAGCAAAAAGTTTGTGACAACCTTCCACATACCAAGTAGCACAACTTCTCCAACAAGGCACGCGGCTCAGCATGATTCAGATTCAGCAAACACTTTCCCTCTTCCCCGGGAACTCAAAGAAATGGATACCATTTCTTCCTAAGGGGGGAGGACTGATCCAGGTGTATATTGGTGGCCACCCACCTGTTCCAAATTCCAACTGGCTCATCTTAAAATTTTCCAGTTCAGCACATTTCTCTGTAATGGGGATACTTCTTTGTAATTATGGGTTTTGCACTTATGAGGTTGACTTAAATCCCTACATAGCATACAAGTGGATATTTATGGCCACCCATCTAGTCCAACTGGCCTATTTTGGCATTTTTCATCTCAATACATCTTTGTGTACTTTCGGGGTCGTTTTGCGTCCCTAAACAACATTTTTAGGGCTTGCCACAGTCAAATTGTTGACCAAGTTAGATTTTGATGACAAAATGTGTAGTTCTCAAAAATACCTTTCCAACAGGCTATCACACGCCTAAAACAGAGATTGTATGCAAAAGTTACAACCCCGGGAAGTTGATGTACTAACTAACCCCAACAGGGCCCACATGAATTTTGGCACTTCATCTCCTATGGTTAGGTTTTTGGATGTCTAGGGTTTGGGCATTCATGTTTATTGTAAAAAGGCCTTCAGAGCCTCATTGTACTCATCTTCTTGCCAATGAGTGTAGCCATCACATCTCTTCTCGGAGATAAATATGCCACCATTCTAGCGAGTCTTGCACTCTATATTTTTGTAGTCTCTGTACATTTCTGTCATTAATAGAAATCATGTATTCCTGTATTTCTTTGTTTCTGGAAATATTTATGTGTATTTAATTGTAATATCTCTTCTTTCATTTCGTTTTGAAAATAATCTGGATCATATCGACTACAACACATTGCTCTGAGAGTATGACCTAGAGTTGCACCCTAGGCCTATTTACATCATTGATAGGTAACCTTGCACTCATGAGATGAAAAACCATTATTGGTCATTGACTGATCAGTTTCCTTTGTGTTCAACATCAACAACCATTATCACACATAAGGAATCATGTGTCCCTTGTTCTCCATTTGACCCCATTGGTGGATTCCTCATCTTTTTCAGTAGTCCCCCTCATTGGATACTATTCAGAGAGTCTTTGTCATGTGTTATTCCATCTGGTGCATGTCGGAGTCATACCTCGTTTTGGTCCTTTCAATCTTTTCATTTGAGTCCTTCCAAATATTTAGCCTTCTACTACCCCTCGTGATGGATGATGGAGGATGCCCTAATGTCTTCCTTCCAGCGGATCTCTTCCTATCATCATTGACGCATCTTACTCTAGGACAGAGATCTAGAGTTATTGTTAGTACCTTGGGGATTGCAGTCATCAGTGGTAGGTTCCCTCATTTAAATTGATAGTGGGAATACATCAATATCCCATGCTTAATAGATTCTAGCATGTGTTTGACATCATATAATTTATTCACACTTGCTAGATTGTACTAGGTACCTTGATGTAGATTTATCATTATAGGTGGGTTGTCTCGCGTTTGTTAATGGTATACATCAATGATCGGTAATCAAACAGTGTCTCACTATGTTCGAATCCAACACATTTATTCATGTAGTGTAGACTCGTAGCACAGTGGAATATTTTGAAGACTTTGGGTGAAGTACAAGAATCACATCTTTTGTGCTCCTACCCAACTTATATTGATTTTACCGCCCTCTTTGACATTGGTACTTGTAGAGGATCAATTTTTTTCACTCCATTAGTTCTAGATATCCTTTATTTTGATTTTGAGACATAGCTCCACTGTGTATCCATTCGTGGCTATGATCTGTATTTTTGCATGGATCCACTATGTATTTTCTATTGGCCATGATTGCTACTTCTATATATCACATGGATCCACTGTGTATAGTTTTCATGGACATGGACATCAGTTATGCTTTCATTACTCATGGATCCACGTTGTACTTGATTTGGCATCCATGCTTTCATCACACTCAAGAATGGAAATGCTCGACTTGAGAAGAGAGTATCTTACTTGTTTTTGTTGTAAGTATTATTCTGGGACTGGACTTCAACTACTCCTACCCAATGGTCCCTCCACGATCTCATGACTACTTTTTAATATATTCCAACCATCAGTTTCTCTTCTAACCTCACACATTAGGGGGCATCTGTTATAGCTTCACTTGACACCATATATGTGCATAATGATTCATTGGTATTAGTTACATCCCTTTCCCTGCTTGGAGAAACAAAATCCCCCTTTTCCTCCCTAAAAACATATTAAAAAATCCCATTTTTATAGATGTATGTGACTCTCCTTAAAGAAACCCATGTACATGCGTGCTTTGCTAGTCAGCAACCCGCGTACATGTTTAATTGGCTCAAAAAAATAATAAATCCCAACATTTACGACGGATTTGACGGGTTCCCTAGGTTCCCAACCTCTTATATCTCATTCATAATTACTCCAATTGCAAAAGGGAGTATAAAAGAAATCCTTGAGATGGAGGAATATCATATCAAAGAGATGCAACCTTATGCTCGCGGTTTCCTTATAGCCCTGCAAGCCCCTGTTTCCCTATTTTTCTGAGATTGTCTTCCCCCCCGAAAACCCTTGTTTCAGGATTTGTGTTTCCCTTTATCTCGTCGGGAAGAAATCCATTTCTTCCTTGGACCCACTGGAACACAAAACTTCAAAGGTAGTGCTTGTAATCTCAGGCCCTGGGTGGAGGAACTTAGGGCCTAGTTCCAGGATCGTGTTGCAGCGGTTACAAGTTTTAACCAACCCCTTTTGTTGTTATCAATAAAATAACTCTCATTCTCATCCACTTCTCTTTGTTAATTCATGTTTTTGGTGAGATTATTTGTATCTTTTTTTTTGTTTGTTAATTTGTGCGAGACCTGTTGGCTACGCGATTAACCTATGGCTTGAGAAACCGCAACTCAGGGGCATCTAAGCCGTCAAAATCACCCGGGGATCGCACCCGGCCTGAGCCACACCAACCCTTAACATGGTTGGATTTTTTGTCCCCGCAGGTTTCGAACCGGTGACTTTAACATCACGGAGTGGCTTAACAACACACTCCGTCACCGACTGTCCTACACCTCGGGGACAAGATTATTTGTATCTTATTTTGAATCTAAAATAGAAATTGAATTGATTATATTTAGTTAGTTAGTGGATAACTACTTTCTTGCAGTTGCATACTTCTTTGTTTGCGGGACTTTCAGAAGATAGTTGTGAAGGAGTTCTAGAGTGGAAGCCCTCAAGTAGGATCGACTTCAAAAGATAGGTTTCGAGTATGTTCTCTTTCCTTTCTTCCAAAAGTTAGTTAATGTAGGTAGTTAATTCAAATTAATTGCTTAATTAAAGTTTGAGATAATTCTTTTAGGGCACTGCTTTGTTGTGGTCCATGACCCAAATCCATAGGACTCAGATTTATGTAATAGGGATTCAGGATCAATAATAACGAAGATTCAATTTTAGTCTTTGAATGCTTCAATGGGACCCGTATAAAATTCAAAGCTCTTCTTTATTAATACAAATCAAGATCCTCAAACGTTATTAATTTTTACTTAAAATAAGGTTAAGCATTTAATTCATGAAATTTATTATCCCAAAGGCATGAAGGAGAAAATTTCAAGGTGGCCCCATATATAGATATGCTATGTCATGGGGTCAAATTGTGGCCACTCACTAGATGAAGCTAGAATATTTGTCGACTCTATGACAAACTTGGGGTCTATAGAAGGTATCCAACATAGGCCCACGGTAATCTAGTATGGCGACATATTCAACCTTCCAAAGGGAGGAGGTCTCACCCAAGGAATGTGTGATAATTGTTTATTGATCAATATATAGATTATTAAATATTTAGTGGGGGATTATATTCCATTAGTTAACCTCTAATCACATTCATTTAAACTAACAAAACTTAATTCATGTGCAGCAAAGATAATGACATATATATCATCAAAATACATTTCAATCACATACACTTGAGAAAAATAGTCATCCATTGTATTAGCAGATTTAACATTACATAATAAGTCATTTGTGGAACTTATCTCAAGATAAAAGTCCAAAGATCTCTCTATTCCAAACTAATAGCTCTCTTAGATTCACAACTCACAAAACTCTCTCAAATTCACTGCAATCCTCACATATATAAGCAATTGGGGTGGTTACAAAAGATTATATAATAAACTAGGGAATCTACAATTCTGCTCATACAAAAGCATCAGAGGAATCCAAACAGTGGTTACAGACAATGTCGGCAACAAAATCAGATACATTTATTTGTATTGTCGTTATTGATAATAAAATGAAGATCTCTTTTCTTTCCCTCCCCGAGATTAAAACATGTTTTTGAGAACAACAATGTTATAACAGCAAGTGAGGAAAATAATCAAGGTGATAGCAACAAAGAATGATAAGTACATGTTTTATTTCAACATTTAAGTTGTTCCATATTATTATGGATTCTACTCTTGTAGTTTTAGTACATTTATTATGAATTCAACTTTGATAAACTAATTAGAGTTCAATTTTTGGTATAGGTAGACAATAAAAATACAATTACTGATGATTTCACAAATATGTTTAACTCAAAAAGACATTTAAGAAGTATATTTAGGCATTATTAGTTATTGTCAATTTTTAGTAATTCCAAAAAGTTAATTCAATGCCAAAATCATTTTTCTTCATTTTATGATGTTGGATATGAAAAGTTAACAACAATTTATAACCATAATCTTGAAAAATAAATTAAATTGTTTTGGAACTTCAAGCTCTGTGAATTATGAAGCATTTTAAAGTGTAAGATCTACATATTCTCTCTTTTTAAGATGAATATTAACAAATAGTATGGTCAAGGTCACTTTAAATGAAGGTATTCCTTTATCTCTTTTTATATCTAAAACAAAAATTTAGAATTGTTTTCATGATTTAATAGAATATTTATTTTGAAAAAAATGTTTTAAAAAAAGTAATCAAAGTTGGTGAATTGTTTTCATGATCCAATTTACAAGATGTTATCAATGTATAAAATTGGAGGAATAATTATTTTGTTAGATTTAACAATCAAAGTTTCAATTTATCAATCTTAAAAATAAGTTTAGTAAAAAAAATTAAGAACAAATTTAAAAAAAAAATGCTTTAAAAAATAATAAAATTGTACAATTATTAATCGAAACATTTAATAAAGTGCATAAATATATTTAACCAGCATATTATACAACATTATGTGGCATTAAATGATTATATCAAACTAAATGTTTTCATATAATTAGAGTTAAACACTATATGTCATTTTTTACAAGCGTAATATTACATTAAATAATCGATACATCTCAAATTTTAATTTAAAAATAGAGAAACAATTATTAATGTTAGTCAATACTATACTTATAAGACATTTTATAAATCAAACAACATCAACCATGTTAGACAGTTGGTCTAGATTTATGGACAGTTGGATAGTTGGTTTTCATTGATGTCAACCCTTGGATAGTGATGTTGTAGATTGATGTCAACCCTTAGAGATTGATGACAACCTTTGAGTATGTCTGGTATCACATTCTGGTAGTTGTAGGGGTATGGTTAAGGAAACCAAGTTTGGTTGAGGAATAATGTAATGAAGATCAGTTTATATGCAGGTAAGACTATTCTAGATGGATAGTACGTTTCATGCCATTTTCAATGATATGTGGAACGTCACATAACTCCTCAAGGTTAGAGAGTTATGGCCTTGTGAAGTTGGAGAACCCTCATGAGTTATCTAGAACCCCCTAGAAGGTCAAAGAAGTCAATTTATTCTAGAAAATCCTAGAAGAAGTTGACTAGTCATAGTGGGTGAAACTAGGAGTTAATCATGAGGTTAAGTTGTTGCAATAAGAAAATAATTAAAAATAAATTAGTTGCAACTAGAAGTGGAGAGTTTACTATTTGTGGTAAAGTGGTTAAGTTAAGTGGACAAAAGTGGGTTAATGGGTTAGCCTTAGAAGATGGAGTAAGGGGTAAAGTTGTTACAAGGAAACTTTTAGAGGAAGGCACTTGGAAAGTGTAAATAGGAGAGCAAGGGAATCTCATTTGCACCTATTTTTTGGAATATAAGTGAATATCCATTTGTGAAAGGTTATTTGGCGAGTATTATTGATAGATCAAATTTGCGGCAAAAAAATCACGATATCAAAATCGCGGCAGAAAAATCACGACAGAAAAATCGTGGTTGCAGAATCGTGACAACAAAATCACGGCAACAAAATCATGGCAGCAGAATCGTGGCAACAGAATTGCAACAACAAAATCGCGACAATAGAATCACAGCTACAAAAACATATTCGTAATAGATCCACAGCTACGAGAAGAAAAAGGTATGGTTTTCATATGTGTAGTGTTGAATTTATGAATCTGGTTGAGGGTTTGCCTTGTAAATATGTTGGATGCCCTATTGGAAGTTTAGGGATTGTTGTAGAATGGTTTTGAGGCAGATCTATTGAAGTATATTGTTCGTGCATGTATGAGTCTTATTGGTATATCTTACGATACATTGTGAGAGGCTTTTGTTAGTGGTCTTGATATATGATTGGTACACACTTGAGGCTACATAACAGTGAGGTTTTGGCACATGAATTGATGTGAGGGTTTATGGTATTTGATTATGGATAGTGTGATGTATTGCTAAAGAACTTTTGATGGTCATATTGGTATATGTCTTTGTTATATGATTGAGATACATGTTGGGATAGATAGTTGATGAGTGGCACATACGTGAGGTGTATGGTATGGTGATGTTGGTACATCTTGGTGAGTCATAGTTTGATCTATAGTTGATGCGTGATTGGTACATATTTGGTACA
>JASDQU011504817.1:9765-22160 GCA_032191745.1 Picea mariana
TTCTCACTAAGTGTCATGTAGCTTAGATGGTTGCTTAATTTCTTGTAACTTCACATAATATTTATTTAATTTCATTCTGTAACTAGTTTATTGGTTCAAATCGTTCATGCGAGGTTGTGTTTATGTTGGATTTCATTTATTCAGTTGTTTCTAATAAACACATTTCAGATTGGGTTGCATTCTTTTATGCCATTGAATAAGTGTGCTTAATGCAATGACTATATTTGTTGGTTTAATTAATCAGATGGATCATGTTGGCAAGGATTAGGCTCTAATTTCGCGGACTTAATTAATTTATTTTCTATCTAGTTAATCAATTTATTTCAGCACGTGTGATTCATTTTCAACAAATGTGGTGTGAATTTCAATTTCTGCAAAAGTAATTTAGAGTTTCAATTCTACAATTAGTTTACCAATACCTGTAGGTGGTTGAAAGCGGGGAGCTGAGGATCTCACCACTTCTTAAGTGATTTATTTTCCTATCAACATTCTTTCATTTTTGCAATGTGTGTTTCTATTTCTACAAGTGCGGATTTCTGTAGAACCCTGTCATAGATTGAGAATTGTCTATACTCCGACGACAAATGTAATCATTGATACTATAAATACAACACATATAAAGAATAGTTTTTCTTGCATATACAGTGCACGACAGTTCGCAATTTCCATACGAGCCCCAGATTGATAGTTAAATGCATAGTCTTTCTAATTATCTTCTTGAGAAATTAGGAAGGTGATTAAAAGACCCAACAATATGCATAGTTCTCATACTCTCCCCCTTGTGAGGAGATACCTAATACAAGTGTTCTCCTTCCCATCCCCATCATTTTATTGGATGTTGTCTTGGCCTTTTCCCCAAGGAATCTTTCATTTTATGTTCACCTTTTGTTGGTTTCCCTTGTTGATATGTTTGAGAGATTTTTTTTATGAAATGAAGCTTGAAACCCTTCATCCTCTAATCCATATTTCCTCTCTTCTTATCATCCCAAGCCTTTTCAAATATGACCTTCCTTTGTCATGTTCATACAAATACTTAGTCTTCATAATGTCTTCTTCCAGATTTCTAGGCTCATTAAAATGGATTTTATCTTTTTAAAATGATGGAAACCCACTTAAGAACCTATAGATTTTTACCTCCTTGTCCCTGATGAAGTCCACATACCTCAGAAGTTATAGGAATTTCTTCTCACTAATTTGTTTTTTTCGAAGAATGGGAACATAATTAACCAGTGAACCTCACTGGTATATTATAGTTGTCGTCACTCTGGACATACCCATTAAATTTCATCTGAATTCGAGTTGAAATGATTATGTTATGGAAAAAACAAGTTTTTGGCTCCATGCTTCTTTTTTTAATAAACTTTTCTAGTTTCTCCTCCCCTTTCCTCCTCTTTCTCCTCTTCTCTCTTTCTCTCTTTTCTTTGTATTCTCTTCTCTTCTCTTCTTCTTCTTCTATTTCTTCTCTTTTCCTTTATCGGTGATCTCTTGTTCGATGTTTCGCCACCAAAAGAACATTCTTCATCAATGTTTCGGTGTTGGAATCTCTTTTCCTTGTTGACGTATTGGTGACTTGGTAAGATATTCCTTCAACGATGTATCGAAAAAATATCTTCTTTATTCGCCAATGTATTGACGACTTGGGAAGATATTTCTTTGTTGATGTTTTGATGCAGGATTCACTTTCTTCACTGACATTTCCGTGCAAGATTCACTTTCTTCGATAACATTTCGATGAATGATATTCTTTATTCATGGAAATTATCCTTTATCTGTGGGTCCTAAAGATATTTCTTCACCAACATTTTGGAAAAATATCTTCTTTCATTCTGAAACACTCTTTTATCAGCGTCTCCAAAATATATTTATTCCTCGACATTTCAGGGAAAGATATTTCTTCATTGACATAGCGGTGACTTGGGAAGATATTTTTTTTTGATGTATCATTGAAATATATTCTTTCGTCACTAATGTATCGATGACTTGGGAAGATACTTATCTGTTGGTGTTTCAACAAAATATCTTCTTTCCTCACTGACATATCAATGACTTCGAATATTTTTTATTTTTGATACATGCCCTTTATCGATGACTTAATATCTTTCATGCTCGTTGATGCATTCCCTTTATTGGCCACTTGAGATCTTATGTGTTCATTGATACATGCTCTTTATTGATGACTTGAGATTTTTTATGTTTGTTGATACATGCCCTTTATCGGGGACTTAAGATATTTCTATTCATTGATACGCACTGTATCAATGGCTTAGGAACTTTCCGAGACTTAGTCGATTTCTGCATTTTTGAGCTCATGACTATCATGGCCATCATGAAAAATCTTGAATCAACCATAGAATCCAAATTCAATGACTTAGAGACCAAATTGACCCCCACACAACAAAAACCATCACACAAAAATGAATTTTGAGGGTTTTTTTAATTTCTCAAGCTGGGAAAATTTGGTTTTCACCCAAATCCCATACAATCTAAAGGTTTTCCTATTGTAGCAGACCCATACAGGTCTAATGTTGCAAGCACGGATCTGAGACCACTCTATAATGCCCCCACTACTAAACCCATAAAACAATTTATGATACCATTAAAATTAATGTAGTGAAACATGATAAAACGACTCATGCATCTAGTAGAATTTCTAAAACATGAATGTAGCTAAATTAAAATTCACACCACAATATATAAATTACTTAAAAATCATCGTAAACAAACAAAAATTAAAACCCATAAACAAGATAGTGAAACAAAGATGAAAAATACTTATGTTTTAAAATAAAATGTGCAACTAGATGCAGAGGATGGGAATTCCACTCAAACATAGATTTTATACTCCAAATATTAGCAACAAATCACCCATGAGTTGGGGATATGAATCCACAAGAAAGGGTTTCTATAATTTCCACTCACATCACAATATGGCCCACAAAATTTTTATTTTCCAACAACTATCCCAATCCACCAGTTTTATTTCCTTCAACCTACACAACCTAGGGAATCGGATCTCCCCTCACTACACACAGTCCCTTAAGCCTTCCCACTTCCCTCTAGGGTTCCGACACAGGATGGATAGGAATCTCTATTTTTTGGGACTCCAGAGACATTAGCTTCCACATGAAAACTCACAACAACAACTCACTACTCTAGGGAAATCTCTCTCTACAGGAAAAAAGAGCTCCAACAAGATTCCAATACTTCTTCATGCAAAAAGAGATCCAACAAGCTTCCCACGAAACCTACTATGGATGCCTTATGTTGATGAATGCAGTTATAGGAGACATCCTCCAACTTACAAACCTGTGAGATGTGGAACATAATAGCTATGTGAGTCTTTCTCTCAACTTACAAATCTAAGAGAAAGCCCCTAAGAAGGGTATGTGGTTCCTGCCTGAGATAGAGTTGGGAACATAGAGACGACCTCTTCCATTTAGAGAGTTGAGAATAACTCCAGCTTATTATCTAGTGGAAAAGCGATCTGTTGAGTTAGGACATGTTTGTGGATGAGCACAAGGTGAACGTGTGAAATCCAAATAGTGTTGGGCACATTGTCATGTGAAAAAGAAATGAAGATGATGTGATAGCCTCCTCTAAGCAACAGAGTTGATGAGAAGAATCTAGATGATTCTCCTGTCAGTGACAGTCGGAAAGCATATATGTAGAGTGGACGTGCCTGTGGACGAGCACATGTGAACATGTGAAGACCTGGTTCTTCTGTGTAGTGCATTGAATCAGAGCTATGACATCTCTATGGATGTGCCCCTAGTGTATGAGCACTAGTGGGCGTGTTAGATCCTTTTCTATATATTGTTCAAGATTCAGACCTACCTATAACCCTAATAGTTATGTAAAGGGTATAGGTCGGCCCCACCTTAATATTCTTAATAATAAATGAAAAATATAATTAATATTAATATTAATATTAATTATTATTATAATAATAATAATAAATTATATTGTGACTTAGAGAGGTCGGCCCTATTGAGCCAATAGATTCCTTTGTTGATTAGATAAGTCTAATATAAGTAAGGGATGATTCTCCATTGTGGAATCATATCTTTCTTGTGTGTTTGAAAATTTCAACAAATACATCTACTTGGGAAAAGGTGTGCACCTCTCTTGGGCGCTAGAGTTCTAGGGATTAAGCACCCTCTTGTGTGCTAGGTCATTCTTGGTGGTGAAGGCATTTCTCTTGAATAATATAGAAAATGATTTGGCTGGGTTTTCTTCCCTTGTTGAGAAGGGTTTCCCAGGATACCTCTTGTTTTCTTGTGCATGGTGTTTCTTCTTGTGATCTTGGTTGCTGCAGCATTTATGGTTATAGTTAAATGATAAAATGGAATGAACTTCATGCTTAACCTAATGATTATTAAAAATCAACATTGTATCAGATCATAGGTATTGAAAGAACCCATTGCACAAGAATCTACCAAGTATCATCCTTTACCAGTCATTCATACTCTTCTGCAGAACCGTACGACCCTCCTAGGGTTTCCAGAAAATCCGTATGACCCTCCTCTTTTGGGTGTTTCAACCCCTTAAAACTTGGACACTGGGGTTATTCTTGGCATATAAGAGTATGACCTTCTCTAGTGCATCTCTAGAGACTTTCAGGGTGACATTTCGAGCATTTTGAATTTTTGGCCCTAGGGTTTCTAGGGTTTCGCTAATTTATGCAGAAATTTTAGAATTAGGGTTTTTGAAAACTCATTGAAGGAGATTTTCAACTCACCAGTGTTCTCCTATCTCTCAAAGGCTTATTTTTGATAGCCATAAGTACAATAAAACCTAAAAGTGCTAGCCTAGCCTAGCTATTAGGTTTTCTAGCCTAGTTGACAAAGGGTTGTGAAGAATCTAAAACTATGATGGAAGATAAGATTGATGGATCAAGCAACTTTAAAGTCCTTGAAAGACAAGAATTCATAGGAAGACTTATTGTGGGTGATAAAAAAGGGTTTACTAGAGACAACTATCAATGAATGGAAGGAAGATGACATCAGGACAAGGAAGCCAATCACCTACTCAAGCCCTTACTTTGAAGGGCCATATTCAAAATAACAAAGATGACAAAAGGTGACACCGTGACTATCTTCTTCATAAAGATTCTAGAGGATAGATATCAGCGAATATCCATTGGAGAAATCATATCAGCATCCTCAGGTATTCACTTGTATATATTATTTGTATCATTGTCATGACTGAAATTGCAGGAGGAAGGAACCTTTGCTGAAGTCGTGGGTCCAGAGGGATCTCAATGCATTCAGAGAAACAACACACTCAAAGTAAAGACTCTAGGTTTGATTGTTCTAATTGTCATTCCTCTTACCTATATTTCTAAAAGTTTGCTACATTACAAGTAGGTGTTGTAGCTATGATAATATTCCTTAAATTGTTTTGATTCTAAAGAAAAGAAAAGAATTGTTATGATAATATTCCTTAAATATCTTAAATTGTTGTGTTCTTTCTTTTTGTTTTCTTCTTCCATATAGGTTAACAAGAAAAGAAGATATTTATCCTTCAGAGGGAGTCACTTGACTCAGGAGGAGCCAAATCCATTTGAGAAAGAAGAAGAATAGAACCATCATTGAGACAATCAATGCTACAAATCATGATCATAATCTTTCTAGGATTCCATGGGAAGAAGCATGCATGGCACAATATATGTGCAGAAAAAGAGTCTTCACCAGACCTTGAAAAACATAACTCCTGAAGAAGTCTTCACCATAATGAAGCTTGATATTGAACACTTCAGGTTATTTGGGTGCCGTGTGTATTTTTCATGTACCCAAAGAGAAGAATTCCAAGCTAGATCCTTTAGGAAGAAAGGATAGAGTGAATCTTCAAAGGCATTCCTAGTTAGAGACAAATTGAGACAAGCAGAGACGTTGTCCTTGAAGAAGAAACAATCTTTTAAAGACCCAGAGAATCTCAGATGGAGATTGATAGTGAGACAATACCTTCTTCCCCTTCAACAATTCAGAGGAGACAAACATTACTCTAGGTTATCTAGTTTCTCCAGTTGATATGTTCAGAGTTATTGCAGTAGGGCATAAAATGCCTACCTAGACTCACTCTGCAAGAGGCAGAGAAACATACAAGCCTCTCAAGGCACATTTTGAGAAAGTAAAAGAGATTTTAGAGCTATCCTTCAATCATGAGACACTTCATTGATGTTGAGACTCCTTGTATTAGAGAAGCAACAAGAGAACCGGCATGTAAAGATGCCATAACAGAAGAATACCAGTATATCTTAAATAATGTTGCATAAGATATTATTCAGGGACCAGAAAGGGAAGTATGTGGTAACTTCTAAGTGGATCTATATGATCAAGCATGCATCCGATGAGAATGTCAAGAGATACAAAACGAGATCTATAGCCAGAGGTTTCTCACAAACAGAGGGAGTTGTCTATAATTAGACACTTGATCCAATGAACCTGATACACTTCCATCCATACTACCATCCATGAGTTCGAAACTATATCAGATAGATAAATTCTTGATGAGTTTGGATCTCAACAAGAGTGTTGTTGATCCAAACCTATATCATAATTACAGTGTTGGTGACGAGAGCCTGATTTTGATGACTTATTCAGAAAGACTTGTTGTTGGATACAAGTAATCCTTGACTTCTGAATTCGAGATGAAGATTTTGAGTATGATGCACCACTTCTCGGGACAAGAAGTATGATAGAAGACCGATGATATTTTCTTGAGTCAAGGAAAATATACAGAGAAAATATTCAATATGACAGAATGCAAAATCCACCGTGATGGATTTAAAGAAGAAGATTGATGATGATTCAGATGAGGTTGATACACAACTGATTGGATCATTGATGTGTCTAGTTAACACCAGGCCTGATTCATGCTATGTAGTGAATTTTCTTATTCAATCCATGAGTCATCCAAGACAAACTCACTGGATAGTAGTAAAGCATGTATTGAGATATATGCGAGACATAGTTGAACATGGCCTAAGATATGCCTCTAGTGTGAACTTGAGTTTGCATGATATGTCGATTCAGATTGAGCAGGAAGTACAGTGGACTGGAAGAGCACATCCTGTTGATATTCTATCGTGAAGTTTACCATGGTTTCCTGATGCAGCAGGATACAAAACTTAGTGACCTTGAGTACCACAGAGGCAGAGTATATAACATCGAGTGTGAGAAGCAATGTGGCTTCACAAGCTTCTGACATATTCACTTGACCATGAGATGGATCATATTATGATGAGCATTATGTACAACTCCTTGAAGACCCAGTGTTTCTTAATGGATCAAAATACAATGAGATAAAATATCCTTATATCATAGATACGATGCAGAGGAAAATTCGTACACATGTACTACCTTCCTACACTTGAGCAGATTGCAGATATCTTCACCAAATTAACTTCATGAAGAATGTCTCCCTAGTTGAGAGGGAGTGTAGATGACTCTAGCCAAGAAAAAAATCAAAATACATCCATGTGAGACTTGGCATGATAAAGAATGTCTCCCTGGCTGAGAGGGAGTGTTGATAAATGTAGCTATGGGAGACATCCTCGAGCTTACAAACCTGTGAGATGTGGAACATAACAGCTATGTGAGTCTTTCTCTCATCTTACAAACCTGATAGAAATCCCTTAAGAAGGGTATGTGTTTCCTGCCTGAGACAGAGCTTGGAACGTAGAGATGACCTCCTCCATTCAAAGAGTTGAGAAGAACTCCATATGATTATTCGGTGGAAAAGCGATCTGTTGAGTTAGGACGTGCATGTGGCTGAGCACAAGGTGAACATGTGAAATCCCAAAAGTGTTGGGCACATTGTCATGTGAAAAAGAAATGAATATGATGTGATAGCCTCCTCTGAGTAGTAGATTTGACGAGAAGACTCCAGATGATTCTCTTGTTAGTGGTAGTGGGAAAGCAGATCTGTAGAGTGGGCGTGCTTGTGGACGAGCATAGGTGAATGTGTGAAGACCTGGTTCTTCTGTGTAATGTAGTGAATCAGAGCTATGACATCCCTATGGATGTGCCCCTGGTGGATGAGAACTAGTGGGTGTATCAGATCCTTTGTTATATACTGTTCAAGATTTAGACCTAGATGTAACCCTAATTGTTATGTAAAGGGTATAGGTCGGCCCCACCTTAATATGTTTAATAATAAATGAAAAGGATAATTAATATTAATATTAATATTAATTATTATAATAATAATAATAAATAATAATAATAATAATAATAAATTATATAGTGACTTAGAGAGGTCGACCCTCTTGAGCCAATAGACGCCTTTGTTGATTAGACAAGTCTAATATAAGTAAGGGATGATTCTCCATTGTGGAATCGTATCTTTCTTGTGTGTTTGGAAATTTCAGCAAATACATCTACTTGGGAAAAGGTGTGCGCCTCTCTTGGGCGCTAGATTTCTAGGGATTAAGCACCCTCTTGTGTGCTAGGTCATTCTTGGTGGTGAAGGTCTTTCTCTTGAAGAATATAGCAAAGGATTTGGCTGGGTTTTCTTCCCTTGTTGAGAAGGGTTTCCTAGGATACTTCTTGTGTTCTTGTGCATGGTGATTCTTCCTGTTATCTTGGTTGCTGCAGCATTTATGGTTATGGTTAAATGATAAAATGGAATGGACTTCATGCTTAACCTAATTCTTATGAAAAATCAACACCTTCAAGAATCGATACTCCACACTCTCTTTTTTCTCCCAAACCTGCATGTAAACACTGCCCACAATGTCCATTCAAATTTCCCTTTAGCCCATGCATGTTGACTCTCACTCTCCCCAATGTTGATTGAAATCATGCCCCATGCTCTCATAAATATAGGATCTGACTTTTCCACCTACCCTCTTACATATGTTTAATCGATTAGGGCTTTCATATAAGGTTTATACACAATAATAGTTTTTAAAATGTTCATACCATTTTGTATATGTGAAAAAATATATTTCTAGACTACATTTTAAAAAGAAGAGTTGTACTTAGGGTTAAAATGGATTTAGATATTGTATGATAGAAATAATTGACCAACAAGTGAGTGGAGGTGTCCAAATAGTGAATAAACTACCTGTGGAGATGTAAATTCACCCAGACATCGGATAAAACACCCATGGGACTTAAAATTCACACAAATTCTCTCCCTCGTAGTAAATAAAAGTTGTTCTCATGCCCACTGACCATTACCATTTCCCACCATTACTGTTATCTTCCCTCCATGCACACCTCAATTGAAATGTTCTCTTTCACTTGGGTTTAATGGCCTCTGATTGCATATCAATCTATATAATAGTTTGTTCAATCAAGGCCTTCCCCCTCTCAGTTTTGGAATCATTTATTTCTTTCCCCATCCATATATATTTCTTTATTGTACTCCAACTAGACTCCAGTCTCATATGCCAAAACATATGTCTTGATTCCATCCATCAAGGCCAAGAAGTATTTATGCCAGTGATCAAGCCAATACATTCGTCCCTAGCTGGTAATAAATAGAGAGGGTCACTTAGGCACCAATGAAGGATTATAACGAGGCTATCCCTCCCTATACCTTAGGTGGTATTGTCGGTCTGATCTCAGTTGAATTCAATGATGGCCCTCACATCATCCTAGGTCTCAATTTGTCACATCGAAAAGTAAAAAAATGAACAGTGAATCTAGTTGGAAGGGCGTTTTCTCCCTCCACTCTTGTGCTAATTCATCTTCTCATTTCCAATTATCCCAATCTACCTCTGCTTTCAAATGAAAGAAATGGGATCTCATCTGGTTCCAAGTTCGGATCTGATGGTTCATTACTTTTGACTATTCCATTCCTAAGCAACGTCATTTTCGCTATGAAGGAAATGAACGTAGTTTCTTTCTTTTTATTTTTTTTTTCACACAAAAAAAAACAGTTCCATTGTTATTCTTATTAGAATCAAATGAAACTTCTGATTACATTAGACAGACTTCCATGTATGGAATAGTCCTGTTCTGTTCCAGCTGAAACTTGAGGATACTTTATTTGTCTATTTCCTTTTTAACCAATAATATTTCTGGTTGTTGTCACCTTATAGGATATGTAGTTTGTCATCTCTAATTGTAGTTCCATTGACATTCTCTTCAAAATATAGCCACCATATTTTATCCTTGAGAGCTTTCTTGGATAGGCTATCAACAATTTTATTAAACTTCTTATGAATGTGCATGAAGTTTAATGTTTCAAAGCCTTGCTTTAAGTTGCTAATCTTATCCTTCCAATGGCTAAGGTAGATTAGATCTAAGTTAGCTTTGTCACTTATCCAATCAATGGTGACCTTAGAGTCCCCTGCCACCATTAATTTCTTGAAAGAGAAGTGCGTGGCAAGATGTAGGAGTCCCCATAATCCCATCAACTCAGCTTTCATATTGTTCCCTGTACCTCCAGCAAAATGTGCTTGGATGTTGTGTCCGAGTCTGATTTTTAAGTAAGTACCTATACAACACTTGTCTGCTGAAGCTGCGCCATCAAAGAAACCAATAGGGTTGTTGTTGAAGTAGACTGGGTTAAGTAGTACGGCTATTTTATCTGTTTCCTCTTTATGTGGATGTTCTTGTGTGGAGGTAAGAATTTTCTGGTAATGTCCGGGGACATTATGGGTCCGGTTTTCGAACAGAATTTTGTTTCTATATTTCCAAATTTCCCACATAATCAGAAAGGGTAAGTTTTTATGGTTTGGCAATTTAAGAAACCAAAATTTGAGGTTTTCTTCGATGGTGGCCTTCTTCCACTCATAGTAAATTCTCAAAGAAGTGAGGATATTGCACCATATCATTTGGGTGGTCTGGCAGTCCACAAAAAGGTGTGTGACTAACTCTTCTACCTTTAGACACAATGTTCAGGCTGAAGGAAAAATTCCACCACGTTTTTGGAAGTTGATGCCGGTGAGTAATCGGTCTTCTAAGCATAGCCACATGAAGCAGATGATTTTAACCGCTACCTTCACCAACCAAATCGTTTTATGCCACCATTGACCATCATCAATATTGTTTGTGTAAAGGATGCATTGATAGGCTGTGTTGGCCGTGACTTTTCCGGTTGATCAGTTCCATGACTAGGATAGTTTGTCATTTTCATTGTTCAGTCGGATGTCGTTGTGCTTGAGTTTTTGAGTGTAGACGTCCCATTCTAGACTGTGTTCTGAATTTAAACCCAGTTGACTAGAATTCAACCAATTATGTTGTGTTTCTGTTGAGTCATTGTCTCTGGCCTGTACTAAGCTGAAGATGTCTTGTCTGTTCAATTGTTGTAGAAGCGTATTGGAAAGTTGGAAGTTTTCCTCGCATCCAATGTATGGTTCATGCCCAAGTATAACCCACTGACCAGTCCCAACCTTCCAAGCTAGCCAGTGCTTGATGATTGGTAAGGATAGCAACAAGTTCTGCCAGATGATGGAGAAAATTTTTGTGTAGTGTACGTCCCTGCGCAACCAAGAAGTGGTGTGAATACCTTTAAGATATTTCCTTGTGATGATCCTATTCCATAGATTGTTTCCAAAGAGACCTCTCCAATAGGTTTTGGCTTCCAGGGAGAGAGCGAACCATTTCATGTGTTTAATGCCCCATCCACCGAACTCTTTCGGTTTAGCTAGACTTTTCCATTTAGCAAGGTGAAAACCAGTGGCTTTTTTGCCCCCTTTCTAGATAAATCTGCTAATCAAAAGTTGAATGCGCTGGAGGATAGACATCGGTGCCTTTGCCAAGCTAAGCCAATAGACTAGTATACTTTGTAAGACTGATGTTGCTAGGGTGAGTCTACCTCCCAGGGACAGCCAATGAAAAGTCCAATTGTCAATATTCTTCTCTATCTTTTTGATGAGCCATGACCAATCACCAATTCTGTAACATTTTGGTTTCAGGGAGAAACCAAGGTACTTTAACCCCTGATCTAGACTGTCAATCTGTATTTTGAATTCAGCAAGGAGGAAACTCTTTAGTAAAGGATCTAAATTATGTGCAGTAAAAACAAATTTACGAAGGTTGATGGAAAGTCCTGTAGCTTCAAAGAATTTTGTAAGAATAACTTTAAGTGCTTTCCAGTAGTCAATGTTACCAGATCCTAGGATGAGGACGTCGTCCACAAATAGTAAGTGTGAGATTAGGGTGCTGAGAGCTACTTTAAGTCCTTGAAAGGAAACCGATTCTACTGCTTGGTTGACCATTATGCTGAGTGCCTCAATTACAAGAAAGAAAATTAGGGGTGACATAAGACATCCCTGACAGAGTCCCCGGTGGCAGCGAAAGAAGTCTATTGGAGTTCCATTCACCAGCACTGCCGTGTTGACCGAGGTGATGCAGCCCATAATCCAAGATTTGGTAAGTCTGTCAAGTCCGATCTGGTCCAGTAATAAATAAAGGTATTGCCAACTTACACTGTCATAA
>JASDQU011504818.1:2783-23139 GCA_032191745.1 Picea mariana
GTATAGGTTTATTGGTATAGGTTTACATCAATATATCTTGTAGTGATAGCGTGATAGTGGTTTCGTCATTTTACTTATACGTCAGGGCGGTTGGACGAGGAAAGGACAGGTGGTTGTATCCACCTTCCGGTTGTAGCCAGAGAACATAGGGGGTTGTAGCCTCCTTCTGGTTGTAGCTAGATAATTGGAGAATTGGATATTCCCTCAAGTTGTAGTCTAAGAAACTAGGGATTTGGAGCCTCCTTCGAGTTGTAGCTGAAAAACAAAGGAAGTTGGTGCTTCTAATGAATGTAATTCTTCAAGACATATAAGAAAAAACATTCCATGGTTTTCTTCCACTTTGGGTTTCCACATAAAACATTGGTGTACTATGTATGTGTATGATTGTTCATTTGATCATTGCTTATTTATTTTGTAGTTATTGGATGATAATGCTACATTGATATAACACTTGGATTATATGGTTAAAAATGATTAAATTGCTCTATTACTGATTCACCCCCCTCTTAGTAATCCAACAGGAGAGGAGCGATCCTATTTTTAACCTATAATAATGAGTCAAAATTGATGAATGCTTCAATAATACGAGTCTCAATTAGATTTTTATGGTGATTTGTAGATCGCTTCTTGAAGCCATTTAGGGACACATTGAGAATTTTGTTTGGGGCCATAAAATCTAAACCGAGAAACATAATTGAGCTATGTAAGCTATTGAAAGTGTGTTTAGACAAGTCCGATGTGAGAACTATACCCACAATTCTCCCAGCTAGTGTTTTTCAAAATTGACCCTTTTATTAAAAAATTGCATTGTCCCTTACTAAGAAAAACCCTAATTTTAGATATAATCGAATAAAAAGATTTTTGTTAAATCAAATCATAGGAGAGGGGTTAGCTTATATGTAACTTTCTGCTAGGAGTCCAATATAATATACAATACACCGATCTGATCCTTCGATAGATTTTTACGGTTAGTTGCAACTCACTTCTCGAATCCATTTAGGGACACATTGAGAATTTCATCTGGGAGCATAAAATCAAAACTGAGAAACAAAATTGAGTTCTGCAATATTCTGCAAGTGTGTTTTTTCAAGGCCCATGTGATAACACTACACACATTCACTCGAGCTAGTGTTTTGGAAAATCAACCCCGTTTTGCAAAAAATGCATTGTTCTTTACTAAGAAAAACCCTAGTTTTGGATATAATCAAATCAAATAATTTTCAGGAAATGAAATTATAGGAGGGGAGTGACCCTAGAAGTAACCCAATGTCAGGAGTCCAATGAAATCAATATTTCATCCATTAGAGCCCGTATTAGAGTTTTATGGCATGATGCAACTCACTTCTTGAAGCGATTTTGGGACACATTGAGAATTTCTTTTTGGGACATAAAATCCAAAACAAATAGAAGAATTGAGTTCCATAAAATCATGCAAGTACATTTGGCCAAGGACCTCATGATAATTCTACAAAGAATATTTGAATCCAGTGTTTTGAAAAATCAACCCCTTAATGAAAAAAATGCATTATCTCTTCTTGAGCAAATCCCTAGTTCCAAAGATTGTCAAATAAAACAAATTTTCGAGCAATGGAATGATAGAACATCGATACCCCTAGCTATACCCTGGTTCGAGGAGTCCAAAACATTCGACGGTTTGTCGAGCATCAAAATTACCATCTTTTTACATTATCTTTTCCTTATTTTTAAACCCTTTTCACTTACCCATAACCCTATATTAGACCATTTTAATGTTCCTGTGAAAAATTTATGCCCATAGTGTTTTCCATTGCATTTCTTAGTATTTCATTGAATTATGATTAACATTAGGAATTATTAGTGTATTTCATATTTACTTTTGAATACTAACTCGATTTGGGAATCACTCTATATCCATGTTTTTCATATGCATGAATAAACCACCACCACCATCAAAAAGATATTCAAAGATAAATTGCATGGTTTTAATTGTGAACGATGTATTTTTATAAACCCACTTGTATAAATCCATTTTTATACATTTTTGTATGTTCCAAAATAATTTGGGTAGCTACAATTCATTTGTGGGCTATTTCAAATTATGCTTTTAATTGTTTGAGGACAATTTGTTGGTGGATATAAGTGTGGATTTGATTCTCTACAAGATTTGAAGATCTCCATTTTAATATATTATGGATCTAAGAAGTTAAACACCATTAAAAGTCACCTCAGGTGTATGTTGAGAAATTTTTTGTAACCCACATTTCCTAATTCGAATTTGGAATTGAAAGGAATTCTAATTTTGATGGGAGTTATAAAAGGTCATGGAAACCATTTTCTATGTCGGAAATTAGGTGTAACCATTGTGGATTCATTAAGTCCTCGACTAGGTTAGGTTTGATTGGATATATGTTATGTTTGGTTTCAAGAAAGTTCATTTCTAAAAGAAAGTTACTTCTCCATTCTACCATGGGACTCTTAGAGTACAAGTCAATTTATGATGGAATAAATTATATTTAGTGAGTTATTATTTTTATTTGGATTGTAGTTTTATAATTTCTATAATATGTAATTAGATTAATTTATTTACATTGTATATTATTAGTAACACTTTTTTCGAGAGAGGTAGGGCTCACTCCTCGAAGTAGGTGTTGATTTAATTAGTGTAAATAGTTTTATGTGTTAATTAATCAGTTAATTAGTTTTGTATTGGAGTGTGCAGAATTTCATAGTCAATCACATTGTATGAGCTTTCTAGAAAAATACTATGGCCGAACCAAAAATTCTTCCACCGTGTTTTTCTATAAAGCTCTTACAATTATTTTTTTTTCAATTAAAACAAATAGTAGTGTAGTTGCAAGTACACCATTTTTTTTCTGCTCATTTGACTGAGTTATTTGTCAAAAGATGCCAGTATCTTTATTTTTATTTTTATTTTATGTATGGCAAATTATATACTTGCATGATTTTATGTTAACAGATTACATAAGATATATGCTTTGGTTCCTTTTTTAGTGTGATTTAGTGTAACAGAACAATAGTGTTTTTCTTTTCATTCTGTGTTTGGTCGATTACACAGTTGCATGATTCTTTGATGGAAAATTACATAAGTCACACACTATTGACCCCTTGTTTGTTAATGTTTATAGTGTGCTTGGTTGGATATATTACATAGTTTCGACGAGATTTCATTCCCTGTCAATTTTCTTTGTTACTTCTTTAATTTCATATTAATTCATCTTCAAAGGACGTAACCTTCGGGATTTATTTTCTATCATAGATTACACACTTCTGTGATTCTCCATTTATGGACTACAGAGAAACAATTTGATGATTCTATGTTGTTTTCTTCTTTTCTACATTGCACGTCAAAAACAATGCTTGAACAGAACTTGTAACCTACATATACTTTGCGTAGTAACTTGGAAAAATATTTGAACCCTGGTTTGACAATTAAATAGTTTGGTGAGACAGTTTCCTTTTAAAGAAGAACTAATTGAGCTCACATTTTTTGCACCATTAACGGAGAATTTATTAAGGGAAAAATTGTAGGTCTAACATTGGTTTTCAGCTGGCAAGTAGCTTGGGATTTTTCAGAATATAGTTGACTCATACTCCTCATTATTCCAACTAAAGTGTTTATATATTAAGGTAGAGTGCTTTTGGACCATTGGAAAATAGGAACAGTAAGACACGAGGTAACAACCTACAAATTTACCATGGGGATTCTGTGGTGAGTTCCTATATTCCGGAGTTCAAGGAATGTAGTTTGCCTGAATAAAGGAAAGAATCTAAAATAACCCGGTGCAGTAAGAGAAACCCATATCTCTAATCTGTCTTTTGTAAAGAGTTGGGAGGAGAAAGAAAGCACTCGTGAATGAGGATTCCAGTGGAGGAAGCCTCCAAGATTGAATCTAGATTGATTATCAAGGTATGTGGCTAAATTTCATTATTTTTATGTAGCATCTTGGGTTGTTGAAGGATTTAGTTTCTATTAGACACACAAAATTATATAAGATTGAATGTCCATTTTATTCAACAATATAATAGATGTATAAATACATAGTTGTGAAATTTCGATTCATCTTCCAATGTCTCTTGGACTCCCTATGATTGTTACAATAACTTGTTCCAACATTCCCCCCTTAATCCAAAGAGATCTATGTGAGTCCAAGGTGAGAACTAAATTATGAAAGTGTGCAGTTGAAATTTTGAAGTGTGTATTTGTTGATGGTTGAATTTGCTCTCAAAATCCAGTTGTTTTGGGATGACCACAAACCGAATGACGATGGTGGTTTAAGGAAGACCAAAAACCAATATGGTTGTTTAAAGATGACCACTTGAACTATGGAACTATTCCATAGGATCAATGGTTCCTAGAAATTTTCCTAAGTTAGATATAAGATGAAGCTATGTCTTTTTCTATTGTTGATTTAAATATGACCATAAATTGTCTCATACCAAGTTGAGTTTTAAGGAAAACCACAAACCATTGTCTAACAGAATCTATAAGTCTTCTACTAAGTGGTGGTTTAAGGAAAACCGCAAACCAAACCAATCACACTCAGTTGTTATGCCCACTTGCCACACTCACTTGTTTCTTGATTGATTAAAATTTGAAACTTGAAGCTAGGTACAAGGTGAGAAGATGCAAATCCTTTCACTACAAGATTGGTAAATAACCAAGAATGAATTCTACAGTATGATTGATATATCTTCTGGACTATTGATGAGCATCACCAAGAAGGGATCCACTTATAGTAGTTCTTTATTCTTGCATATCTATATTGTTTGGAACATATTCTTGAATAATGATTGTGCTTCCCACAATGGTTACGAGGATGAATATCAAAGCACTGATCTTCCACATGTCCAACTAGTTGACAATGTTGGGATTTCAAAATCTGCTATTGAACTAGACAAGGTGAATATGAGCCTTCTTGAAGCAATCCATCTCTTTTTAATTGGATTAGTTTGGTGTAATTAGGAGTGTGAAAGGTGACATCCTTTTCTTCCGTGATTTTTATGCATGATTTATTCCCAAGGTCTAATGATTGGCTTGGAAAGAGGAAGTTAAACCTCATTTTCATTTGAATCTGGATTTGGTTCACTTAGTTGCTCCTTCACTCGCTATTGGTATGAATCAACATCATCATATTCATCATGTTCAGAAAAAGGGTTTTGAACAAAGACTAGATCAAAATGTTGTCGAATATTATTTTGCTCGAGTGCATCATGAAGAAGTGAGTCTAAGTTTCTAACAGTGTTACTTTGACTTGTGAAACTTACAAGCATGTTACAATAGACTGAAAAGTTGTTTTTCCAATGGTGTATGTATTGTCTAGAGAAGAGAGTATTAGAGTGTTCAATAACTCTAACATTTCCTGGAGACTCAAGAAAGAAAGAAACAATATTACTTTATACCAAAAAAATAACTCACTTACATAAAAACACAAATAAACTTAAAAAAAACTATTTGCAAGGATACTTTGATTCCGGTGAATGTGTTGTAGATGCACTTTGAATCTTCTTAGTAGGTTTGTTGGTCTAGCTCCCTTTCCTCCATGAGCTCCACACTCAGAGAAATATAAAATTAAAATTCAATATAAAAGCCAATGAAAACCAACAAAAATGAATTGTGGAGAGATCTAGAGAGCGCAAGAGACAAGTTGAAGTTGAGATTTAGATAGGTAAGATGGAACTTAAAAGCCAAATTGCAATGAAGAACTCACACTAAATGCTAGCTGGAGGACGAGATTGATATGGAAACGATGATATTGAGAAATGTTAGCGACTTTTCCTTCACTCCAACTTTCCCTGATCGTCTCCAAAGTTTTCTATAGGTGGACAATTATATTCAAGTTAGAAGGCACCACAAAGGATTCTCCATAGGTGGACAATTATATTCAAGTTAGAAGGCACCACAAAGGCCTCTGGATCAAGCATTCGAATGTTGTGTCATACTCTAGATCCAAATCAAGAGTTGATGTATATGCACACATTTGTTAATATGCTAAGAATCCCCRTKTTTTGAACTTCCAATGTATGATTGAATCTTGTGCTAGGGTATACGTGCACTTTATCAACAACTTGGGTATACGTGCAGTTTGTCAACTGCGTTTGCGAGATTCGCTTCCATGGATTCTTCCAACTGGAAATCACCATTCAATGTTTGGTCATTTTCTGAACAACCGTATGTTTTTTTGGCGTGATTCATATGCAAAATTTGCCCCTACAACCTCGGGGTCTACTCTTCCAAAAAAATTCTTGTTATGCAAGACACTTCAGCCTAATATCGACCTCTTTACATGCTATATTGTGTGAGAACGATCTGACAGACTCAAAAATTCTTTTGTGTATGGAAGAACGATAACTACACACTTCAATAAACCCTCCTTGAACCCACCAACTACTGTAAAAGAAGGAATATCACTAGGATAGAGAGGACGTAGAGGATGTTGCAAAGAGAATCATTGGAAGCGAAACGAGGAATCAATTGTAATTTGGAAGGCTGCACACATGAGAGAAGACACCAGACTGATATGGTTCTTTACTCTTGAAGAAATTGGGGATGGTGTTTTCGATGGTCTCCACAAATTTCTCACCGAGCTCCAACAAAGAAAATTCACACCGAGATTTTGAAAACTGTATCGAGATCCGTAACCGGACTAGAATTTGCCTCGCAATTTTGGGATCTATGAATGTTATGAATCCATATCGGTGCTCCCATTGGTAATCAGGTATCCACACGTTCTACA
Organism: Picea mariana; assembly: GCA_032191745.1. NCBI lineage: Eukaryota > Viridiplantae > Streptophyta > Pinopsida > Pinales > Pinaceae > Picea > Picea mariana. The sequence continues at coordinate 9,518 of JASDQU011504818.1, forward strand.
CCAGTCTGTATCTAAACACAATACAGGAGACAGATCCGCAACGATCTCATCTTCGAATGCATACAACTGCATAACAGTTAGAAAACTTGACTTTCAGTGGTAATGCAATGAAACGAATATCAAAAGGGATTTAACCGAACATGACAATGCATTGCAAAACTAGCCTGCTTGAACCAACCAATCAAATGTCATCTTGTACTAGAAGGTTCTTAAAAACCTGTCACCAACCACTTCGTTCATATCAATATATGATGGGAGCCTATCTGAGTTATCATCAAAATTTATGTTCTGGGCAGGCGGTGTATTCACGTTAATATGTTGTCATTTCCAATCGCTATCATTTTCTCTGCTTTTAACATGTACACTTCATTTCTCTCTGGATCGACTCCAAAACAATATAGGACGTCATAGATAATAGGTCGGAGTTTATTGTACCATTGATCGCATATACATCTACATTCAACATTAAGAAAATATATGTTGGTAGAATATTATGAAAACTTATGTTCCCCAAATTATCAATGAATGCCAGATGGAACGTTGTATTTTTTTTATTCCAAGGGATATAGTTTTATTACTTTGGACGTAGGAAGGAAGATTCAGGTCAACTAGTAGAATGGAGTTTAATGATATGATACATAGGCAAATCGATTCTAGCAATGGACGAGCAATACACGCAGAGAGAACAATGGAGAGTAATGCTCCAAACCCTTACATGTGAATAATCACGAATAAGGATGAGGAAGTCAGAAAAAGGAAAAGACTTGTGGGCCGAGGGGCACACAGACAGACGTCGGAGAATAAATTCCCATGTCCAGGAATCGTGGAGGTGTTTCTATTCAACGAAGACAAATCTGGAGGATGAGGATGGTAGACTGGTAGGTTTCTATCATGTCAGATAGAAACCCTAACAGCACACTAGAAAACTAGTGGAGGCGTTTTTATTCAACGAAGACAAATCCTGAGGATGAGGATGGTAGACTGGTAGGTAGATGGGCATAGAGAGTTGTTTCTGCAAGTAAAACACTCATATGCATGGTATGTACAACTGCATAGCATATTCCAAGCCTAAAAACTATAGGCTGTGATACCACTATTAGATACACAAAATTAGATAAGCTTTAATGTGTATTTTATTCAACAATATGATACATGTATAAATACATTGTGGTAACCTTTTGGATTCATATTCTAAAGTTTCTTGAACTCCCTATAATTTTTATAATAGTTTGACTCTTCATATTAAGTCATATTAAGTCAAGTTCATAACTCTAACAAATTAAGTTTCCAATAATTTCATTTAATTTTCATTTTTTTTTTCCATGTAACATCATTTCGCCCATCCCACCTTCTCCCTTATTCCCTCTTTTCATCATCTTTATACATTCTTATTCACATTATCTCACTCATTTTCCCTTATATTTATATATTATTTATATGCATCATCTCTTACCCTTTTTTCTTCCTTACTCTCTTCTCTCCTATATTTCTTTACCTACTTATCTCCTTTTCCCCTTTTCCCTTTTGCATCATTTATTTTCATCATCTTCTTTCTTCCATCCTCTCCTCATAATTCATTTCTTCTTTTCATTATATTTATGTCCCTTTATATGCATTAAACCATACTTCTTCGTTCATACTTTTCATTCTTTATTTGTATCATTTATTTTCATCATCTTCTTTATCCATCCTCTCCTCATAGTTCATTTCTCATTTATTTTTATCATCTTCTTTATCCATCCTCTCCTCATAGTTCATTTCTTCTTTTCATTATATTTGTGTCCCTTTATATGCATTGAACCATACTTCTTCGTTCATATTTTACCTTTTTACAACCCTTGATTCTTCATTAATTACCTTCGCCTACACTTATTTCTTTAATCTTAGGCATGATAAAAAAATGCACACTACTCAATGGATTATATTTTTCGATCAAATTTGCAAATCCATCCTCAAATCATAATTTCATGAGAAAATTGTGGGAACTATTTCATGGGTAGTGAAACACTCCATCGACTCTCTTGAATTCCCACGGTGGTCATGTCTGGATGTCACTATAACAATTTCATATTTTAGGTAATGGGGAACTTCATGGACTCGCACGATGGTTACGTCATGATCCCATTACTATCATACCACATTTTGACTAAATATTTGTTTTTCCTCTCATTCTTGATTTAGGTGTTGTTTTCGTAGTTTTCTCCATATCTTGTATAGGTCATATCACATAATCTAAGAACAAAACTTTTTTAACTTTTGGTATGTGTATTCTTTAAATTTAATATTTTATCTCTATAAAAATTTAGACATATCTAGATCATATTTTTTTGGAAATGGACGGTTGTGGTATGTTGGCTTAATGAATTTACTAAAAGCATAGTTGGGATATCCATGTTTTGAGAGATCATATGGGAATATTTTTAAGATATATTTCTATAAAAAATACTCATTTGAATCTAGGTTATGAGCCAATTTTAGGCACTCAATTTGGATTATGAAAAAATAATATATGACCAAAACATTGACTGGATGTAGAGTACTTAGCTCAGGAATAGAGTTAGGGAAATTAGTTTTTAGATGATTAAATGGATATACATTTCAAATCTGTTTCTATGGTGTATTCTCCTATAAATATAGTTTATAAAACAATTTGAATCACTCCATTTTGATATTGTACGATAAAGTTATACACTAAATACTAACTTCCTATCTTAAATCAGCAATACTAAAACTCTATTTCTTAGGATATTCATTAGCATATTTGACCCATCAAATATTCTTCTATTCAAAGAGTGTTTCTATTAAATACACATAAATGAATACACTTTCATATCCAATTGGAATCACGTCAATCCATCATCAAACAAAAAAGTTGTACTTAAAATAGTGATTGTTGGTCTATGCAAGAATTCAAAAACAACTATGTCATGTAGGTTGTTTGACATATCATCTCATGGAATTTTCAAAAATTGCTTCTAATGGAGATATCCCTATGAATATAATTTCATGAATTTTTTTTTGTTTATCACTCCTTGGATTTTTTTTATCTTAATAATTTTTTATTGTTTCACATATTAAATTTATTAGAAGAATAAAGTTTGATCACCTTTCTTCTATGATCTCACATTTTTTTGCATGTAAGTGATAGTTTTTTTCATGTCCTAGAAGGATTGTGAAGCTCTATCCACACACGAGTGATTTTGAGGACCAAAATCCTATGAAAAAATCCATGTCATAAATATATGCGACCCAAGAAAGTGAATTATCATGTGATGTTTATTCATTACATGATTTGAAGATAATTTTTTTATGATCTTTCTATGGAAGAGTTCTAGTTGTTGGACTACAAAGACCAAAGACTTTTTGGATGGACAAAAACCATGCAAAATGAAGAATTGATGTGAAGAAAAAGTGAAGACTAATGTCAAGAAGAAGTCAAGTCCCATTGTCACATCACATGTACTCTTTCTCCAAACTAACCCTTCCAGTAAGACTTAATGTTTATTCTACTCATTCACCTATACCATGGTATGCCCATGGTTACACACCAAAATGTCACACTTAAGTATCACACCTATTTACACCCAAGTGTCACAATTGTCATAAAGTGTCGTATGCACCTTAATAAGTGTCACATTCACTTTACTAAGTGTCACAACCCATTGACACCTTGAAACAACATTTGTAATAATCCCTAACTCATTTTGGAGGAAGAAATCCATCATTTGAAAGCCAAAACATGCCTTTTACTTTGAATTTTGACCATTTGTGGAGGGTTTTGAAGGTCAAAGATCCCCTTCCCATGTATAGGGAGCATTGAACCCTTACTAGCACTCCCCTTCCAATGATTAGGGAGTGTTTCCAATGCTCTATGTTCAGTTCTGAAGGAGCGTTGAAGTGGTAAAATCAAGTTGTAACTATCCCACCTTTTTCTAAGGTACAAATACGAGGAAATTCAAGTTTGTTTGGGTCAAGGATTCGAGTCACCCTTATTTTCTCCATCTTAGGAAACCTCAAGAAGAAAAATTCCAATTTATCAAGTAAAATCCTCAACCATTTCCCAAAAGATATTATGGTGGTTAAGCATCCCAATCCTATATATTGAGAGAATTTCCAAGGTGAAAGCGACAGGAATCCATTGAAGCATCATCATTCTGATCTCAAGAAATTCATGCAAAGGATGGATTAGGTATCTTGGATAAGTTGTTGCAACATCAAAGGTGATTTGTAATGCTTTACTTTTCATCTTTCCATTAATATAAACTTGGTCTATTCCCTTCAAGTTCATGTCTTCAATCATATGCTTGTCTATTGTTGTTTCATTCATCGTAGATAGATATATATATTTTTAACCACTTTGAGTAGAAGAAGGAGATTCCTTGATGTTCATTGCAGTTCCTGTCTTGTGCCTAGGAGGTTGGAGATCAAGGTCATAGGTTGGAGTAGCGAGGATGAACATCATAAAAAGGTACGACACATTATCTTCCTTCTCATTTCTGTTAGTTAAGATAGGTCTAAAGGGACATTAGTGTCGATTTGTTCTCTTTTGTCTTTGGACCAAAGAGAGGGTCTTGTTCTAAAGGGGAGTTCAACTTGTCTGCATGGAAAAATTTCTCACAACAGAAAATGGCGACCAAACTGGGGAATTTGAATAGTCTTCCCTTGGTTCATATTGTCATTTTTGAGTCTTTTTCTATTCTTGATTTTGAATCATTTCTCTTCCCTCTACTTCATTAACAAGTCTAGAGAGTCATTGGAATGATCTCTATTGAGTATGGGAAAATTTTAGTCTTTTCCCAACACTTCCAAGCATCAATGCTCCCCCATAGTGTCTCATAGAGCATTGATTACCATTATCAATTTCCCCCCATAGTGTATTACAGAGCATTGACCCTTGTTCAATGCCATGTCTCCCTTGTTACAAGAGTGTTGATCTCCTCTTTTGCTTGGTTTCAAGAATGTTTCCACTGTTTTTCTCAGTCCTCTCATTGGAGGCTTTGTCCCATAGTCCTATATGTTTGGTTTTGAATTTATTTTTCTAAGATATTTCCATTTATCACTTCTTTTACCTCCCTTGAGTTTTCAAATTATTTAATTTGTGAAATTATATGATTACCTTTGGCTAACAAGATCCCTTGGTGTCTTCCTTCCAGTAGTCTGATACTCATCCTGAAAGTCTTCATATTTATGATAACATAATTGTTTTTCAAATTTTTGTTAACTTGAAAGTGAAAGGGTTGCCTTGTTTTAATTTTCTTTGTTTCCTTCTTTAGAAAGATTTGGTCTTTTGAATGCTTGAGACTCTATTGTTTCTTGCAACCCAACCTTTAAATTTGATTTTTGCTACTCTTTTTTGAGGATTTCAAAGAGTGATGTTTTTTTAAATCTCTTTTACATAATTTGAGTCATTGAATGAACAAGTTATCTCACGCTTGATTTCTTTCAGTTCTCATCAAACTTTTGGGTACACTTTGCTTGGTTTATTTTTGCTTTGTGTTCCTTTGTGTCAAACATTGATTTATTTCATTCTCTTTGAAATATAGGAAGCATAAAAGTTTTACATTTGAAGAGATTTCATTGTACATAAAATCAAACAAAGAAAATTTATGCATTTTGAGGAATTCTGTTTTGTTATATGTTTTGAAAGACTAGGCTTGTCTTTTCTTTACGATTCATATTGGTTTGATAGTTTGGCATCATTTTGGAAATTTGCAGGATATTGAGTGCTTTTTAATAAGAAATTAAATCTTCTCATTATCATAGATAGAGTTCATAAAAAATAAATGATTTCATTTCATTATTTTTGCATTCTATTGGAGTTGAGTCTCACACATCATTAGTTTCATCTATGTGGAACTTTCTGAGTAACAAATACTTTAAAATCAACTAGCCTGCTAATAAAATCAACTAGGAATTTTTTGGTTTATAGTAAACCAACAATAGCATAAGGTTATAACCTTTGGACTATGAAAAGTTAGTAAATTGTCCAAGATTACTAAACAAGATTATAGAACACTAAAGAGTGATCAAACCCACCTGTCTTATAGGTATATTCGAGAGACCACTCTAACACATGGGTTAAACACAAGGTCTCTTGTGGAAGAGTAGTAGAGATTACCCCTCTAAAGCTTTACCAATCATAGTGGAAAGAGCGTATATTAGGGTTTTTTCTTGATAAACTATTGGTTTCATTTGGTGTCGATGCTTCGTGAATGATGAATATGTTTGGGGTATTCATGAATCTTAATAGTCCACTTGTCTTCAGTCCTCTTGAATAATTTCTGACTTTGATATCCTTCCCATACATTTGGTATCGACTGTCAACTGTACCCCCCCGAAGGCTAACTGGGAGTTGGTAACCTTAGTGTCCTTTCCTAGGTATCTACAAAGGTGATTGTGGGGGAATTCTCATGATACCTGGGGTAGGCATTGTGTAACACTTTCAGTACCCTTGGAGGGTGACCCCATGAAGAAAGGGATTCTTTCACTGAGAAGGACTATTACGCTGTGGTTGGGGTAATTGCTTCTCATTTCTTTGTTGACTACCTAATATCCCATATTCATAATATCCTTCTATTGTTTCTTGTTTGATAACCTATATATATATTTTTAGGGGTGTGTTCTTTCGATGTTCATAGTTGTCTTTAAGAATTTTTGTTTTACTTTCATCGTAGTCAATCAAGGGCTTTGAATATATCGCAAAATGCAAGGTTTGGATCCTAAAGTTCAGGAATATCAATGTGACCCTTCTTATGGAAGAATGGCTGGAGAATAAACTTATGAAACTAAGAGTGTAGCTCCTAGATGCGATCAACACATAGAAGAACAGGTCACAACCTTTGTGGAAGGCCTTGTATCCTATGAAAATCCCCCTTTAACAGATCCAATTGGTCCATTACTCGTTGAACAAACATCCATGAGATTTCCGGATGGATATTATTCTTACTATTTACCGTCTAGTTCAGCCACTAGCCAATATTTTGGCATGAACCCACCAACATTTGGTTTTCCATGGGGATTGGGAGTTTAACCTCCTCTATCCACATCCCCTATAGTTTACCCTGCAAGAGTGCAGATCACTACTATTGGTGCTTCTTATGTACTTGGAACATCCATGATCTAGGTTACTCTGACACAAGCAATTGCGAGTACATATTCCTTCTCACATGGGATGGCTGATATTCATGCTTCACTAATCCCACATATCCACACACCAAGAGAATTAATTGGTCATCCCATCGGTCATATGGCCAATATTCAAGTCGTTCAAACAACCACATTGACAAAATCTACTCAACCCACATCTCCAACTTTCCAAATGACAAGTTATCCTTTACCTTTCATTGGAGGTCAATCTTAAATGGGAGGAAAAATTTTAGCTAGGGGGAAATATTTAGCTGGAGGGAATTTTTTTGCCGGGGGGGAACCTTTAGCCATCGGGAAAAATCCTATGTGGGGGACACAACAACAAACGTGGGGGTAAGTTTCTCTTACAAGTTCTTCCATTCCTACTACTACTAGCCTATATCCTATACAACTATATCCAAGAGTTCCAAATTCTTTATGGGGTCAACCTAATCCAGTGGGAATTCCTATGCAAGGAAATTTGCTCAATCAATCCCTAAACCCCATGATTCCAACACAAAAACCCCCTCAAACACAGTATATACGAGGTCCATTCGATCAACCTTCATACATGAGAGGACCTTCAGGTCAACTGTAGTACATGGGGGTACCCCCAGGTTAACCAAAATAGATGGGGGTTCAGCCAGAAGAGATGGGAGGACGATCTAATTTTTCCATCCCCTCGCAACCCACATATGGTCCTACTTGAGTTCTCATGTCACATGGTTACTATCATTATCCATAGGCTAACTGATAATATCCATTCTTGGATACATTAGATCTTCCTGATCTATCATGTTTTACCAATGATCCCATACTGCATGCCCCATTTTGGCCTCCAATCTCTACCAAACTACCATCCGATATCCCAAAATTCAACGAGAAGCCTAGAGAAGACCCTAATAACCACATAATGACTTTCCATATTGTGTCTTCCTTGAAAAATGTGATGGATGACTCCATTAGTTTATGAATTTTTCAAAGAAGTATCATAGGCTCAGTATCCAAATGATATATTGAACTATTATGCCACTCCTTTGGTAACTTTAATACTTTAGCTATGGATTTTTTGACATATTTTGAGTTGTTGATTTGATATGAAACTGATACATAGATTTTGAATTCTCTTGGAAATCCACTTCCACTAACATTTATTATCATATTCATGAGTGGAGGAGGAAATGTTGGTTAATTAAATCTAGCATGCTTGATCAACTCTTGGAAGATTGGTTTACCAAGTCACTTTTTCCAACCATCACTAGAGATGTCGCCATGGGAGGTGTTGTCATTGAGGAGAAAGAGATTAGTCATGCTCAATATTTGTACTTGATATATTCCCATTCTGACATACTTTAATATATGATCCCTCATGATCCTCTCCTATCGAATGATTCATCAAGACCTATTATGGAAACCCATGTCGATCGCATGGTAGGTTTTGTTACCGAAACTTCTTCCTCTCTTGAAAAAACCTTTGAGGTGAATGCAGTGTGGTTCACTTTGTCTCAGTACCTTGGAGGTAAGAAGTAAAAAAGGGTAAATCCAAGAATTCTTCTAACCCACAAGAGTGTACAAAAACTGTTTATACCCAAACGAAAAGGAAATATAATTTTCCCTCCATTATTTTTGTAGAGGACCACTACACAAAATACTTCCCTTGTCAAGAGGAAGTTGCTAAATTTATGAAGGGTACCTCCCAACCTGAAGTATCAACTAAGCCTTTTATGATTCAACATAAACAAATGGTTGCACAAAACCATGCCCCTCCATAAGGGGGGAACATAGGTCACCCTCACTATGAGGATGCTTCCTCAAGAACTCAATTCCTTATGTGTAATGTGATAGTTAGTTTAATAACCAGAGATAAGACTTATGGAACTATTTCATATAATCATGCCAATAGAGGTGCTACTGATAATCCATCCACTTTCATTCCTTCTCCATCCTCCACCCCTCTTCATATCAAGAGGCATGTGGTTGATTCATTATTGTGCTCACTCAAGGTCACAATTTGAAAGTCAATTTTCAATCCAAGTTCTCACGTTTTTCAACACTACAACATTATTGAAAATTTGGTCCAAGAACCTTGTGCTATGTCGATCCTAGAAGTTCTACAAAGATGAACAAGTCAACATAGAACCCTGTTATCAACAATTGGATTTTTTTATCTAAAGGCATCAAATATGATTATGTTTAATTTGGACTATTTTAAATCGAGGCTCTCCCAAAACCTAGCATTCCAAATTCAATCTATGGTTGGTGGGAAGAACATCCATCACATTGTTTTGGATGAAGGAGCTTCCACATGTGTTATGTATTTGTTCTACTGGAGAGCCATTTTTTCTCCTAAACTTAACCAGTCTCATACCACCCTTAAGGTGTTTGATGAATGTCATTTCCAACCTTACAGACTCAGAAATATTTCTCTATGGAATTAAAGGGAAAAACCATTTATGTCAACATTGACATGGTTTATGCACCTCTGAATTATAATTTATTGCTTGGTCATAGTTGGTTCTATAAGATGACTGTCATTGATTCTTCAGTGTTTCTCATTTTTAAATTTTTCCATAAAAGGAAAATTATGACTGTTGACCAACTTGATTATTTCACTCAAGATCTCCATAATTCTTCCATGAATAATATACCTTTCTTTGGATAGTCACATATTAAGTATGAAAGTGTGGGGGTAGGTATCATAAGGGATTCCTCACTCATGGAATATTTACCCTTACCTCCTCCTAATCCCTCACATGAGGTTTCCATGTTAAACATGATTAAGGCTACGATGTGATGATCCTTGGGTAGTGCCTAGCCCATATACCACTGCAACATCCTGTCTACCACAATATCTGGTACCTAAATCTTCCCTTCGTCTACCTATCTCGGTTGATCCTCTTTCTTCCTCCATCTCTAGTGAACCTATCCCTAGTAGAAGCCAAGAGTCTGCACGAGAATGAAAGAAGAGTTGGTTGACCAACTGAAGCTTGGGGGCCATGTCTCCAACCTCTAGGAATCATATTAAAGTTAAATTGCTAAATTCTTATGATTATGTTGGGGGAAAAGTACTAACCTATGAAAACTATGTTAGTAAAAAAATCTGCCAATAGGTATCGATCAACGTACCAACCTACAGACATTATGTTGGGAAGAGACCCATTTATGGGTATTGCATCGAGCATATTTTATTCTCGTTTTCAATCTTGTTAAATAATTAAAGCATCTTTGAGAAAAGTTCTTGTTTCTGTGTAAAGATAGTTAAAAAATGAAACAGAGGATTTCGAGCACAATTTCATTCTTTGTTTCAAGATTGTTAAAAAATGAAGCAGACTACGAGCATAATTCTTCATCTTTCGATCTTTTTAAACCATGAAGAGATGTATTTTGAGTGGTAGTTTACCCTTTTTTCGACCTCATAAGACTAACTACAAAAAAAGTATACTCTAGTCAATCATGACTAGACGAGTTCTCCCTTGTATTTTTTTACACTTTTTTGGGCTTGGGGGACTAAATTTATGAAAAAGAACATCCATGGATTCATCTTTAAGATATTTTCAAACTCTCTAAACATGAAAAGACAGTTGATTTTTCCTTCTTTGGACTCGTAAAACATGCATTGAAGGAAGTATATGGGACCAGACCCCTCCTTCTTTAGGTTCGTTAAACATATAATGAGGGACTCATCGAAGATGAGCTATATTGATCATATGTTATCCTCCTCAAGCTCATTAAAAAACAAAGAGTTACTGGCCAATCATGGTGGGAAAAAACATTGAAGGAAGTGCATTAAGTTTTTGGAAAACATTGTGGTAGCTATTTTTTTTCGCCCTTGAGCATGGAACATTTTTGTGTCTCATCTTATAGTTGGATAATATTCTTGTCTCACACCTATTTTCATATCATCTTACAATTGGATAATCTACTTGTCTCTGAGTCATACTAATTCCATGAGTCCTCATACTCCTTCATCTCACCCGAAGAGTTCCATGGTGATCATCGTACAATGTTTTTCTCTATCTCTCAGTTGAGTCAATGATGACAAGTTGTTTTTCATGCCTTACAATGTTAAAGGGATGTCTCATCTCAAACCAACCATTCTATAGTATTTCCACCTTTCATCCTCATGCCACTCCACATTCATTTGATCGAACATCTTACATCACTTTCCTCTATTATTTTCATGTCGATGATGGGGGATACATAATGGCCCTCCTTTGATGAGTCTATTCCTATCGAATTCAATACATTGTCCAAGAATTATACTTGGAAGCTAGTTAGTACCTTGGAGCGTGCATACTTCACTGGCAGGTTTCCTTGACTTTTACAATAGGTTTACCACGTTGACCTTTGATCGAATGATTCCATGGATGTTAGAATTCATCTCATTGATTCACATTTTGTTAAGGTCCTAACCCACACATAGGTAGATCAATGTATTCAGATGTAATAAAGGTCACTATTAATAAGGCCTTTCAATAAAATAGAATAAGGCAGATGTAAGAAGACCTAATAGAAGCTTTTGCCTCTAGAAGGATCTTTCTCTACATGCTTCTCTTAATAGACATATTTAGTATAAATAAGGGTCGAGGGTATGAAAGCCCTAGCTTGGAGATTATTGTAACAGAGCACTGCTCGACTGGAGCTTGCCCCCTCAAAGAGGCATGTGAACATTGCTTTCTGAATCAAAGTGATATTTTAGTTGTTGTTCTCATATTATTTATGTGTTATTGTGGATATTATGCTAGTTATATTACTGTTATTCTGCCATTTCTAGCATTTTATTTCTGTTCTATGTATTTGTCATATCTGGTATTTTGCAAGTGGTATTAGAGCACTTTCCATGGCAGAAATTGTGGGAATTTTTTTTTCCAGGGTAGAGACGTATTCTAGCATCTTTAAGCCATAGAGATCGGTCCTTACGCACATAAACCCACGGTTGAGGGATTCATACATGCCGGAAATACAAGTGGTTCGTAAGCACACATCTGTTGGCCACCCTTGTAACCCTTGTTGGTACCCCTTCGAGTGGTAGTGCATCAGACAACACCTGTGTACAGATCAACCTGGATTTCCTAAAGCCCTCTTTAGATAAACCTATCAGTCACCGGACTACTATAGTGTCACCAAGAACAACACTCGGGAAGATACTCTCTATTACCTGGGTAGTCGGGTAGTACGGCCAAGGGTATGGTCCATCCTCCTTAGTTAGTGCCCTGAGATATTGGGTCGAGTACTACTATTGGACCCTGCATGTATATCAAAGAGCTATAGCACAGGGAAAACCCTTGTCTGTAGAACCCTTGAATACCTAACCCTTGGGGAACATAACATAAACAAATTAAACCGGCCAAATCTATTGTCGCACAACTGTGTTTAGGTTGCCAAGTAAATACACATTTCTTTCTGGTTAAGAATTTGGGGATTTCAGCACTACAACATTCTTTAAACATTCGGTCAACCAATATGAACTCCAAGGCATCACCTTAACCATAACCAAGAAAACCACTAATATAAACTTCAAGGCATCACTGTTGGTTCACCTGAGGTCATCAGTTCCCATCGCATGGAAAAGCTGCTCAACAAAGGTCATTCTGATGTCATTGCCCAACTCCATGCCATACAAGCCATAGAGACACCCCCAGTGCCCCAAGACCTCCAAGTCCTCCTTTATAAACATCAAATGGTATTTTACACTCCCCAAGAACTCCCTCCTTCCCGTGGTGTTCATGGTCATTCCATTCTCCTTGTCCCAAGAAGCCTTCCCCCAAATATCCATCCATATTGCCACCCCTTTGCACAAAAAAATGAAATTGAGAAAATGGTCCAGAAACTCCTTATTGCAGGCGTCATCTGTCCTAGTACGAGACCTTACTCATCTCTGGTCATCATGGCACTAAAGAAAGAATGTTATTGGAGAATGTGTCTTGACTTCCATGCTCTCAACAAACTGACCATCAAAGACAAATTTCCGATTCTTTTCATTGATGACCTAATGGATGAATTGAGTGGCGCCCAATTCTTTACCAAACTTGATCTTCATTCAGGCTATCACCAAATCCGTATGAAAGATCCTGACATTCCCAAGACAGGATTTTGCACTCATGAGGGCCACTATGATTTTTTGGTCATGCCCTTTGGCTTGTGTAACACCCCCTCCACCTTCCAGAGCCTCATGAACCATGTCTTCCACCCTTTTCTCTGTCATTTTGTCTTAGTTTTTTTTGATGATATCCTCATCTATAACAAAACCTGGACATACCATCTTAGTCATGTGGATCAAGTTCTCTGCCTACTCTCTCAGCACCAACCTTTCCTGAAACAGTCTAAATGTGCTTTTGGTGCCTCAGAAGTAGAATACTTGGGTCATCTGGTGGGAAAGGATGACATCAGGGTGGACCCAAAAAAGATTGAATCTATGCAAGACTGGCCACACCCAAAGACTCTCAACGGCTTTCATAGATTTTTGGGTCTAACAGGGTATTATCGCAAATTTGTTA